>JAMKCH010026512.1:0-23444 GCA_023653785.1 Ophioderma brevispina
TATGTTTCTTTGGGTCGGCAAAACATGCGAGACGAGAATTTATAAAGATTACGGAACGTTTTGCCTCCTATCTATATAGAACCGCGTTGGGTGAGTGGTTACCCCATCGGGAATTTGTTATCCAATGCTTATGATTTGATCCCAGTGGATGCAAAATTGGCCATTTTCCATGAAATAGGCAAAAATCCATTTTTGCGCTAAAATGGAGGAATATCGGATTTTCAAACGGTTTTTCGGCTTAAATGATGGCAATGGGACTAGTTTTTACATACAACATAGAGTTTGAGCCATACAATATTTGACAAATATTTTCAAAAATGTTACCATAAAACAATACCCTTCCATCCCGTGATCCCATCCCCCTTTGTAAGACGCGAGGGTAATTAAATTTATCCACATTTGACAAGTTTTTAGATATTAAATGAGAACCTAAATAACTTGCGATCAGAAAATTTCAGGAGTTCAGGCCATATTGGTGGTCGAGGTGGTGCCACCTGCGACTGACGTGACTTTCCCGTTTGATGTTTCACTATCATGACTATAGCCGGTGGTTGATGTGTGGTTTGATGCGGCACCACTGGTAGGTCAATGATACGCCGGCCTGGGTTGGAGTAAAAGTAAGGCTATTCGTAATGGACGTGACATCGCCCCGGAGCTACAGCTTACAGGTTCACTGTATGCCGAAGGGCCCAGTAACCAGTGTGGTGTCACTAGGAGATGTGACACCTTTTGTTGGTGTACCCCCCCCCCAGTGCCAGTGGAGGGTAGTCGAGGGGTGGTTGATGTCATTTCTAGTCACACGGTGGCACCATTGTCATTTTGCGATGACGTGGAACTATCAGCACTAGTGACACTTGCATTTGAAGTGATGCCCTTTGCGATGATCGATGTTGGTTGCGGTAAGGGTAGTGTCTTTGAAACCAGTGATGGAATGGATGGTATTTCCATTTCTGCAGTGGATTTTGAGTCGCTGGGTTGTAATTAGTGACGAACACCTTGTTTGGCGTAGATTTAAGGCTTCGTTAACATCTCCCGGTCGTTGTTCCCCGCATCACCACAGGCCGTTTGTTCGGAAGGATAGATAACATGCTGACCAGAAGGCATTTCTGTAGTAGTAGAAGGAGGTATTCAGTGTCAGAAGGCCAAGTAGGTTTCGGAATCGAATCTAAAAAAATAAAAGTAGATTGAAGCGAACTCTGAATTTTTGTTTTTGATTTGTGATAATGATGGTCTACAATATAGCTTGGTATTACACTTCTTGGCTAAGATGCGTACGAAAACCATTGTGAACGCCGTCGCATCGTCAACGCTTAACTATAATAGTCAATCGATTAAAAATATAAGTTTCCGAGTAAGGTAGCGTTGATTATGATTGTATTCTGTCTTTCGATAAGTGAAAAAATCTTACCGACAGTTACATCTGTGGTCTAGGACAGCTACAGCAGACTTCGGTTAGTCAACCTTTCACATCGACACCTCCTAAGACAATTTGTTCACAAGCAAAAACCACCGAACACGTGAGAGTCAGTACCTGGAGGGACGACAAGGAGAATAGATGAGGACAGTGATCTGCGTTCAAGGTATTCGTTCAAATACTGCACTTGAGCATGATTCTGTGTTTTTAGGTCGCGCAGCGGCGCTCGATCTAGACAAAGAATTCTGATCAAGTGCAAGCTATCTTAACGGATGCACTACAACGAAGTTATTATCCGTCCATACACCACGAGTACGTCTTTCTGAAAAAATGAATAAATTAAAACACACAAAATGAAATGAAAAAACTTGCACACGCCGGCTCGGACAACTGCATTGACTGGAGTTAGTTCCATGCCACGGATCGCTGCACAAAACTTCCAATTGGTCTTCTTTTAAATACTCTCTTATATAACACCATTGGGCTTGAACAAAATTCAAAAGTAACTTTATTATCGGTCGCGTAGACCGGACAGATATTACTTGTACTCGGGCATTATGGGGCCGTTTTGTTCGTCGCGGATTCCGTAAATGTCGGGCAATTTCGGCCGGTGAAAATGTACATGCAAATTACTGTCATGCCGGTGTGTTGACCCTAGAAAGTGTTGGTGTTATTCTTTAGCTTAAAGTTTTTTTAGGTAAAAAAACGGTGTGTTTTTTTTGTAAAAGTGTTGTTTTATTTGAATGGAAAGTTTGGGTGTTTACTGGATTTTGAAGTATGTACGAGATCAGCTATCACTGCTTAACCCTCGTCTACAGAAGGGGGGGGGGGGGTGGGTACCACCCCCTTTCAGGTTTTTCCCGGGCCTTGCTAAACCCACTTTTTTGGTGCCAAATTATTTTAATGTATTGATTAATGTCATGTTACGCTCCTTTTAATCCAAACAACATCCACCGGGGTATAGTAAGATAAAGTTGATCCCAAAGTGCATCGATAGGGGGGGGGCGGTGGTAACCACCCACCTCGGAAGAGAAGTACCACATGCTAACACAACACCAGGAACATACAGAAAACTGATTTTGGGTACCAATAGATAGCTATGGTCCTCCTCTTTACATTGATACCAAAATGAAGTTATACCTTACCTGTCCTTCGCATTACGTCACAAGGACGTCATTAAAGTTTGCATGTCGCAAAACTGCCTTTCCATAGACCCACACAGTGAAAATCAATTTTCGCCAAAAAGGGTAGGAAAATCAGATTTCATTGCGGGTGGCGGTTTTGGACTCTACTGATGGGAAATGACTACTTTCATATAATGGACATCATTTTAGAGCTATAAATAGGTGTTTGAGTTACTAAAATTGCGAAATAGCAATTTCCACCCTATATTCAGTTATTTTCGTACTTTCCTCAACAGATGACGTCATGGTGAGTCATAATGGGGATGTTAGTACTTATTTTGGTACCCAATGGAAAGAAGAACTCAAGCTATCTTTGTCCCAATTTAAGGAATGGGTTGTTCAGTACCGAAAATCAAAGGGGGGGTGGTAACCACCCCTTCGGCACTTTTGTTACAAAAAATGGCTCCGGAAGACGGGGGTTTTTAAAGATGTTGTTGGAAAATAGCGCTGTTCTAGGACAGCGATTTTGTTTAAAAATCGCGTATATGTGTAGTTGAAAATAAATATTGCTGACAATCGGCCGCGATTTGTAACGATGGTCGTTGGGGAAGATACACGGTGGTAATAGCGGGGTATTCGAGGTGACTCATATGGGGCACTCCATGCCCGCCCGGTATTGAGTGTCACGCGAAATCGCGGGGGGGGACCTGGACGCGCTTTTGAGCTTCCTTGTTGGCAGCGGCCCGAAGGAGCACCTCCGTTCTACTTTGTGTGGTCTTTCCCCCCCCATCATTCTGTTCGTTGTTTTCGCTATTTGGTCCATGTCGCTCCTGCCTCTCTCGCCCCTCCCTCTTTCTCTCCCGCTCGGCCGTCGTTCTTCCGGGTTACCTTGAACCCTCACCCGCATGGTTGCCGGTACCCCTCGCGCCACGTTTCCCCCGCTACGTGCGGCCTGATGCAATGGCCAGCTTCCCTTCCTCGCTTGCCCCTTGCTTCACTCCCCCCGGCCGTGTGGGTCTGCTTTCGACTTCCTCGTTAGGCGGCCTTTTTTTTTTTGGGGGGGGGGGGTTCTTCTTTGTGGTCCTTGTCTTTTTCGCCTTTTTCTTGTTTGAGTGTCCCCCGCGCTTTTTTCGCCTCTGCCCTCCCCCCATGTCTGCCCCGGCCGCCGCCTCCCCCCCCGCCCTACCCCCCCCCCTCCCCCGGCATCTTGCCCCTCCCCACTGGACGCCCTCACGCCCCCGCTCTCCCCTTCCCCTTCACCCCTCCCGCCCCCCGCCCCTCCTCCGTCCAGGCTGCGCACCTCCTCACCACTCCTTTACCCATTCCCCCCCTCTCCCTCCGTGCCCCTCGCCTTAGCCTACTCCTACACAATATTATTAAGCCGTTTAAAATAAAAAAGCCAGAAATAGTCTCTAATTACGAAGTCTATCTCGTGCTTTCCAAACAGGAATAGAACCATAAACCTCCCCTCACTGACTAAATGGAAAACCCACCTAGATTAATTTATAAAACATCTCCGTACAACTAAAAATACATCGAGAAACTTTGACCAACCCCCCCCTATAACTTTGATAACCAAATATCAAAAGGCCCCCTTTTTCCACTGGTCATCCCTCCACTCCCCGGTGTCCTTTTCTTTCTTCCCCCCTTCTTTTCCCCTCTTTCTTTTTCAGCTTTCTCTCCCCCCCCTTCCTTTTTTTTTTTTCTTCTACTATCTCCCTTTCTCTTTCTTTTTTTTTTCCCTTCTTTCTTTTGGTTTTCCTTTATTTGTACTCCTTTCTCTTCCTTACCTCTTTTTCCCCCCCTCCGCCGCCCCCCCCCTCTCCTCCTTTCTTTTTTCCTTTTAGTTTTTACCTATTTCCTCTTGATACTTATTACTCGTTCATTATTAGTGTTTCGTTCCGGTATTGGAGTTTTTTTTTCTACACCCCTCTCCCTTCGCCTCTTTTTTCACTCCCCGCCTCCGTCTTTCTGTTTGTACTAGCACTCTCCTCCCCCCTCTTACTACCTGGTCCTTATTTCGTTTCCCTCTCATACTTTTCTCCTCCTATTCCCCCATCATTACAGCTGTCTCTCCCTCTGTTGTGTCACTCTCCCGAGCTTGTTGTTTTTCCCCTACAAGACGCCGTCTTGCCCCTCCCTTCGCCCCCCGTCCCGCGGTTCCTCCCCCCCCTGCTCCCCCCTCTCCCTCACACGTGCTCGCCTTCTTTCCCTAGACAAGTTCACCCTCCCCGCCATGCTTTCTGGGCCTCTTTTCCCCCCGACACCCCATATCTCCTGTTTTACGTCTGTCCTTTTTGTTTTCCGTCTTTTTTTCCTTGTGGGCGTTTTTTTCTGCTTCTATTTTTTTCTTTTGTTGTTATGATTATGTTATTATGATCATGAAGTTGTTTTTGTTGTTATGCTCCTTGTTAATCTTCCCTGTGGTGTGGTGTGTTTTTGTTTATTTGTGTGCTAGGTCGTGGGTCCCCGTCGTAGAAAGTTTTTAGTATAGCTTGCAATTGTTGGCCGATACTGAGTGGTCCTTTGTTAGTTCCCCCCCTCACCAGTCTTGGTGGTAAGGGTCTGGTTGGGGTTGATTTTTTGGGTTTTTTTTTTTGTGTGGTGTGTGGGTTGGTTTGGGGGGTGTGTTGTTTTGCTTTTGTTGTTTTTGTGGGTTGTGGGTGGATGTGATGGGGGTGGTAGTATAGGGAGGTCAATCGGACGGGGGTGCCCGGACCCCCTCTATACTAGAATTGATGAGGTTTGAGGGTATGATGTGTGTTGTTGTGATGTCATTGAGTATTTATGTGTGTGTTGGGTGAGTGTGGGACTTAGGGGGGTATTGATTGTGGTAGTGGTTTTGTTGTGGGGACCGTGTTCTAATGCTAGGTTCTAGTGTTTGGGGGTTCATAGGGGTCGACTGGGATGTTCTTTTTTGTGGGAGACTTCGATCAGCGTATGCAGGCTTGAGGGGTGTTGCATGTTCAGTCCTCTGTGAGATTGTTCGCGGAGTAGTCATTGAAGGGCGACCGTCCGAGATCTTCCGATAGCTAGCCCCAGCGGACCCTTCTTTGACTTGCACCAGTTTATCGGTTTGTTCCTGCAATTGTGTGATCTGTTCTGTGGACAAGAACCTGTTTCCCCGAGTCCATACAATACTCTACCTACTGAGTGCCGTAATGATGTTCGAAGAGATAAGATAGATGCGTCCAATTATTCACGTTAAATCAGTAACCTAAAAAACTTGCAAGTGGCCTGAACATGCAGCCACGGAATTAAATTCATCTTTGACAATCAATTCAAACAAATCTAAACAACTTGCCAGGAAAACGCTGCTATCACTTCAACACATACAATCCAGCCAACCTCGTTATCAACCCAATGGCTCTCAGAGCGACCCGAAAGGTTATGAACAGAAGCATCACAACAACCGCCACACATGAACCACATGGCCCAAGCACATTTACAGCTCCCCCAAACAAGTCCCCACACTAGCCAGCAAAAACTGAAACCTAGAAAGCCGAGAACGCGAAATTCTAGTTCCCGTTTAGTCTAGTTCAGGGTTATTGATCAGGCTTTTGAAAATTTGTACTGTTTAAATTTGCAAATTTATTGCTTGAGAGTTTTTATTTTATTTTATTTTTGCAATAGCAAGTAGCTGCATATAAACTGAAGTTATAAAAGTCGGTTATTCTAGCGTTTGAGACCGGGGATAACATTTTGAATTTATGAAAAATTGTAAAAACAATATTGTAACTCAAATAGTGGGTAAGTGATTATCATTCTGATCCTATTAACACAGAAGGCACTATGATGTGGTGCACGTTGCAGTGGATCAGCGTTCGTCTTCATAAGCATAAGGTTGTGGGTTTTCTAGCCCCGCTGTCACCAATGTGTTGGACTTGGGCCAGCACTTTACCTCGCTGCTTCTCTCCACCCAGGAGTATAAATGGTACCGGGCATATGCTGGATACAAAACAGACTCGCTGTGCGGGAGGAGAGTGGCGAACTCCCACAGCAACATTATAATGATGGAGTCTGGCCCAAACGCCAATGACAGAGAGATGGGCACATTTACAATTTTGCTTTAAAAACATTTAAAAACACATTTATAAATATAAGTTAATTAATGTACAAGTGATTGTCTAATTTGAGGAAGTATTTCTAGACATGAACGTGTTAGGGTTATCAAACATCCAAGCGAGGCGTGAAGGTTACGGGAATTAACCATGCCCGGGTAGTTATGGGCGATAATGAGAACGATGCACAATGGAATAACCAACAATGGGAAGATGCTTAGAAAGTGTAGGATGTTACTCATATCTTTCGCTGGATTGATTATCACACACCGTGATGTAATTGACCAGTCAAACAGCCAACCGTTCATCTCCCTTAGTAAAGTCGCCTTTGTCAAGTTGGTAGTTAGTATGGATCATCTATATCAATGCTAGGTGTCCTGGTAATGAGGGTCCGAACGTGCCGGAATAGTTAGTAAGAGTTTTTGTGGACGGCGGCAGCCCATCCCCACCTCCACCTGGTACCAGACGGATAGCGCAGGCTTACTGTTGTTGTTCCAGCCCGGTTTCAATGCTTTGAATCATTTGCATAGCCCTACTGAGCAGTTCCTCGCGACTCGACCTTTGATACGCCGGGAGATACCTGCGTGAGCTAACGTGGAAAGATGGGTAAACAGGCTTGGATACGGTTGTGTTCAGCATAGACGTATGTACCGGTATAGTTGCGTGCTCGCCTATCTAGCCACAAACCGGTTGACTAAGCCTGGTGTGGCTCCGAACGATACCGTTTTTGTGTTGAGAGGCAAGTACAAACGAACTTCTGTCTACCTTTTGTCTACTAGATGTGAATTGATACGAACTTATGTAGTCTACATATAATTGGCCGCAACATAGCCATTGTTGCTGAAAGCGCATTCAATCTACTCACCAACCAACCAACCAACCAAGTGCTATGTATTACACTGCAAAAACCGTGCTAGAAATTAAACACTTTTTAAACCCTAGTTGCAGCAAACCACGTTTCTAAACATTTTTAACATGTCGTTTAATAATCGAACTCTGGTTCCCGCCCCCCCAGCCTTACTATAATACTTTCACAACCGGTAAAATGCAAATATCAATTTTCTACCCTTACCACCAAGCATTTTGATACTTCCTTCCTTGTGACTTCAAAAGTCATCCAATATTAACCTGATATGCCTTGATCACATTAACCTTATTAAAACTACAAAATTGGAATTGAAAAGTTATTATCAGAGCTAAAATCTACTAAGGCGGGAACGCCCCTCACTCTATACCATCATAGAATACTTTCGGTCTCGGGTCACTGTATGATTACAACTATCACAGAGGTCGCGACGGCTTCGGCCTCGCTCCTCAGCCTTCGTGCTTCGTCGGCTCGGCCGCGCTGCCTAGTGCCCCCATAGTGCGGCTATAACCATCAGCGTGTTTTGGGAAGAATTTTTACCAGCAAGTGATATACGCCCCGGCGAACAACAACACATTCTTCTTCTTGCGTGAGGCAGCAGCTAAATTGTGTTGAAGTTGGTGGGGCCAGCTCCCTGTTTGAATGGTTGGGGGTTTGAAAGTTATTCCCCGTTGAACGAAAGGTAGTGAATTTGAGAATGAGAATGGCCGCGATGCAGCAGTCCCTGTGACAACCGAGAGCCCCATTGCAGCTTGGAGATGGTCCGCAGCCCCATCGGTGCATATTGTCGTTGAAACGACCAACTCCACCAACTCCTGTGCGAATCCTATTCAAGTTGCCCCTGTGAAGATGTTGAATTGGGAGCTGGAAAGTTTAGCAGTGTGTCGACAAAGGTCGAAAAGAGCGCAGTCTCTGTCTTTCGAGCTGGCATGATTCTTTGGTCAGTGTTTAGCAATCATGTGCTTGTTGTCCAAACAGAGCCATTTACGTGTGTGATTGCTTTCGAGCACTGCCAAGAATGCCTGAAAGCAATGGTAGAAATTCAGATGGAGGGGGACGAAGGCAACCAGTAATTCTCATGGTCTCGTTGAGTAATGTGTCGAGCTTTTTTGTGTGAGAACTTTGCACCATGCTGGGGCGGCATACTCAGCAGCGCTGTAGATCAAAGCCAGGGCGGTGGTGCGTAGGATGTATGTGCTAGCACCCCAGGAAGATCCAGCAAGGCGGCACAGGAGGTTACTCCTCGAAGATACCTTGCACATACTGACTATAGAGATGCTGCCGATAAGTGAGCTGATGATCAAGCTTTACTCCCAGATATGTTGGTGTAGGATTGTATGGCAGGAGTTCAAGCCGGGGTTCAAGATTATCAACCTCCTCGTGGTGAGCCCCGGAAACTGATTTCGATCAGGCAAATGATAATCAACTTGAGGCTACGTTAACATCACTGTTTTCTTTTTGACTAACTGTGGAACACGTGGCCTTACCAGGGCAGGCATCATCGGAAGTCAAGTCAGATGGCATCTCTGTGCTTCAACTGAATGTGGAAGGACTCACTAAGGCAACAATCAACATCATTGAACATCTTACACAAACGCGCAAAGTCACTGCGATTCTCCTCCAAGAGACACACGCAACTGACAGTTCCATCCTGAAAATTTGTGGCTATACTCTAGCTGCACACACCGAGAGCGCTACCCATGGGATTGCCACCTTTGTCAGAAATACAGCTCAATGGAAACATATTGCAACCTCATCTGCAGACTCCACCCTGGAAAGGGCAACGACCCAAATTGTAGATGTCCACGTCACCAATGTCTACAAGCCACAACTCCCGGTTTCAAGCAGATTATATACCTACTTATGGTGCACCTTGCATCTACGCTGGTGATTTCAACAATCATAACATTACCTGGGCTACAGGAATACCAACCCTGACGGATCCGTCCTAGAGGGCTGGGCTTCCAAATCTGGTGTACAAATCTTGTACGACCCCAAGCAACCAAACAGTTTCTATTCTGGAAGGTGGAACACAACCTCAAATTCTGACCTTTCATTTGTTAATATGGATGCCATTTCTGTTCACCGTACTGTTCTCGACCGCTTTCCGAAGTCTCAACATAGACCATCACTGATCGCCCAGGACAGCCTTTCTAAGTCTGTACCAACAAAGCCAGCAAAAAGTGGAACTTCCGCAAGGCAGACTGGGACCAGTTTGAGAACCTGGTGGATTCAGAAGTGCCCAGCCTTCCGACACTAACCTCCTCCAACCTTGAAAATTCTTACACAGCACTAGGTAAACTCTTCATTAAGATAGCAAAGAAGACCATCCCACGTGGTTGTCGTCGCAGTTACATCCCATCCTAGGATGAGATCCTGGGATGATATGATGCTCTTTATAATGAATTCTTGAACTCTGAACCCGGGGAAGAAGCGACATCCAAGGCTTCAGATTTGACAAAGTGCTTGGATAGGAAACGCCGTGAGCGCTGGGAGGAGACGGTCCAGGGAATTGATGACACTCATTCTAGCAGGAAGGCCTGGAAGACTATAAACCATCTCTACTACTCGCAAATGGTAGTTTCAAGGATATGGATAAAGACCACTCTCGCTCTGTTAAAAAAAGAGATCGCCAAACTTCGTCGAGCCCCTGGCGTGGACGGATCACTTTCAATACCCTTCGCACTAGATGAGCTCACCTCTGCTATCAGCCAACTAAAGAGTGGTAAGGCACAGGGGCCTGATAATATGCCAGCGAAGTTCCTGATGCACGGCGGCCCACGATGTTTTGAATAGCCTCACCAACCAGTCCTTACCGAAAATCTGGAGGAGGGTTACCATCATCGCACTCCCCAAACCAAACAAGCCCGTTGACAACCCCAAGAACTACCGCCCAAATCACTACTATTTGAGAAGCTGACCCTGGCCTGGCTGGAGCCAGTCGTTGATTCCCATCTGCTTGATGAACAAGCATGATTTCGCCGTGGCCGGAACACTGTCCATCATATTGTAAAACTCACAAATGATATTGAGGAGAGCTTTGAAAAGCGTCGTAAGGCAGGCATCATCTTAGTGGACCTTACTGTAGCGTATGACACCGTGTGGCACCAGGGCTTGACACTCAAGCTTCTCAGGACCTTCCCGAATCGTCACCTTGTACAATTCATATGTAACATGCTTGCAAACGGTAGCTTTGTCCTTAAACATGTTAAAGAGACATGAGGAGATTTCCAGGAAGAAGCGCCTCCAATTTTCACGAATCCCGGTTTTTTACATACACTTATTTGGAATGCTTACCAATGTATTAGATCACACCTGAAGTGAATAAGCCGAATACGCCTTCTTTATGTAATAAGATGATGATTTAGTAGTTTCTGTCGTGCACGACAGAAAGTCAAAGTACGGTTTTCTATGGGGAACGATTACGATAGCAGGCAAGTTCAAAACAGGGTTTGCTGTTTCATTTTGCACCTGTTTGTCCAATAAACCTTCGAAACGTTCTAGGTAGGTGATCTACAACCGATCCAGTGAAATTTGAGAGAAATTTGTATCCTAAAAAATCTCCCCCTGTCACTTTAAAGAGACACTGGCACATTTCAAAAATAGTGCGCCCTCAAGATTGTTCAAAATCGATATTTTTGTATGGTTGTAAGGCTTTTATATACAAAAGCCCTCACTCGGAATGATTAATACCAAATCAGCTTCCTTATGGGTAAACAGAACGATTTTATAATTTAACGTCGCCGGCGACGTTCAATTCAGCAGACGACGAAAATGGCGTTTAACACAAGAACACGCACGTCGTATGCATGTTTCCCACGCTATGCACACTGTTTGATCGGTCTATTATAACCTTTGTGGTTTTAATATCATTGAGTACGAGTCAAAATATTCATGTAATATACATTTTGTTGATTAAAGTTATGAAAAACTTAAAAGTTGGCCTACAAATTACCTGGATGTCTTTATCCTCATATCAATGTCCCTATCTGTTTGGGGGTATGTTATTTTTGTGTAAAATTGAAGAAATTTCATATTTTGTGAAAATGTGCCAGTGCCGCTGTAAGACCAGTGATGGGCAGAGCAGTCTGAGGAACGAAGTCCCACACGGATCAGTACTGGCTCCCATGCTGTTCAACCTGTATATCGGCGATGTCCCTCTAACAACATCTAGACAATATGGCTACGCCGACGATCTTGCTCTTCTTCACTCGGACAGAAGCTGGACTGAAGTAGAAAGTACACTTTCTTCAGATATGCCCTACTTGCAGCATATCTCAAGACCTGGAGATTCAAGCTGAGTGAAGCCACACTGTTAAAAGATGTTCATTAAAATAACGTCGTTTTAACTGGCAGCTGGGACTCACAACAGTTGAATCGACGTTATTTTACAGTTATTATAGCACGTTTCGAGCCCCATTGTACTGTAATTTGTACGTTTCGAGTCCCTTTTTACTGTAATTTATACGTTTCGAGTCTCGGCTGACAGTTAAACGACGTTTTTTAAAGAACATTTTAAAAGTTAGTGCAAGTCCACCGCTACTGCCTTTCATCTTAACACCAAAGAGGCTCATCGCCAGCTTCAAATCAACCTCAATGGAGTGCCTCTGCCATACAACAATTCTCTTAGGGAAAGGGGTGATAACAATCCCGGCAGACAACAACAATTCTCTTAAAAGGGAAGGGCGATAACAGTGCGACTTATGAGTTGTCAATTTGTTTCATCGTGGAATAGAATGTGAAGTAGTGTGCGGATTATTTTGATAAGTTACTAAGTGTACTTAGAAACATACGCGTTGGATATTGTCCAATATGCAACGCGTATGTTTCGGGAAAAAGAACGGGAAAAAGAATTGCTTCCTTCATGTCTATTTTACTTCAAACTATGGATGTTTTCTCGTAGAGTTTTATGAAAACATGATCTTTATCAAAGTGTTTGTCTCTGAAAATATATAAGTTTGAAATTCTTACCAGTCATCCAACGCAGTTTGCCCTGGTTGTTTGGATCTGTCTCTTGTCCCACTTGGCACACACGTTCCACTGATGCATCCTGGGTAGGCTGATCTTCCTGCTCTAATAAACATTGTCCTGTGTAGTTCAAAAGTTGTCATAATTTGACAATTTAAAACACGCCTTTTATGATCAAGACATGTTGATTAGATCGCGTGATTTGGAAGTTGTTTTAAGATGCATGCGACTCTTACAAGACATGACTATAGCCACACTAAAGCATGATTTTCTTATATATCGCCGTTTATAATTGACGTGGAATTGCTGCTTTAAAGAGAACAACATGACCATAAAGTTCACAGAGGGCGCAGTGTATATCCCTTCTCCCTGATCATTATGTGACAATATCTCAACATTATCAGTTTTAGGTTTCTTATTTCACCCCGGTTTTAATTCACATTATTATAAAATACCATTTATATAAATAAGGAGACTTTCTCGCCACTGGTTACCGATCACTCAAAGGATACATTTCAAAATTATCCTTCAGACTTTAAAGGGCCATTCTTCGGGAAATCACACACGTGACCGAACTTTATCCCCCTGACAAAACAACCAATCTAGCGAAAGAGGAACCATTACTTACGGTTAGGTTGTCCAAACCTAACCAAAAATAATGTTTCAACTTTCGCTAGATTGGTTGTTTGTCATGGGAGGAAAATAAAGTTCGGTCACGTGTGTGATTTCCCGAAGAATGCCCTAACCTCCCTAAAAAACTGCTGCCTTTTTCAAATCCCTGATACATGTCTTCATATTTCAACATCAAATTCTTAAGTCCACTTGCACACTTCGCTCAGATTCAACAATCTCCTTCGATATTCTGCGTTCCAAAAAGAAAGCTGGTGATCGTGCCTTTTCTATTGCTGGGCCTCGCCTTTGGAATGACTTGCCTACCAACATCTGTGGTCTTGATAGTACGTCTGACTTTAAAAGTGTTCTCAAGTAACATCTGTTTCCTATTTCTTAGTGTTTCTTGCCTTAAATTCCTTTTTTCTGTCAGCGCTATGCTTAGTTTCTAAAAGGCACTATAGAAGTCTCATTATTATTATTTATTAATAAATATATAATAGTGTAGTAGATAACCATAAAAGTCGTGCACTTCTGGACAAAAGCATGAAACTTGGCACAGACGTTCCTTGGGGTGTACAAAGCAAACTTAGAAGGGGTGCCCAAAAATCGGACCTCATTAATGACGTCATATGCCCGCCCCCTTTTTGCATATTGCTTAATTATGTAAAAATGGAAATTCCTCAGAAACATATCATGTGTGGTATCAAATTAAAGCCTGGAACATAAATATTGTCCTAAAGATACTTTTAATAGGGTATCGTAGCATTTGGGGTCATTATAGGTCATTAAAGGTCATTGGAGGTCATTTGATATCAAATTTTCCCCACATGGCATGCGACATTGTAAAAAACATAAAATCATCAAATAACATGATTTTGTTTCATATCATCAGGTGAATACTATGTAGTTTCATAAACAAATAGGCCTAATTCAATTTCACAAATAATTAGATTTTGTTGGATTACAAAAAAAAGTGACATCTGCGGCCGTATATTCCCAAAATGGCACTACCAAGCACCTCGTACTACTTTTTGATGTTATTTAAAACAGAGATTGCAAATTTGAAAGTTGGTAATAACTTCTTTGATTTGAAACTTTTGTCTTTTAAGAATCTGTGTTCATTACTAAGAAATGATGGCATTTCGTCGTTGAGAATGTACAAATTGAAATATATCTGCAACGTAAGTCCACAACGGTTATCAAGATGACAACTTTGATCTTTATCTTTATTGGGTTTTTTCTTCAGCTTAATCGCCCTGATGTGTACAGATCTGTTAAGGAAACTAATAAAGTTTTGCAAAGGGATTGTTACTAAAATATGAGTAACTCAACTGTTTTTATGACTTGTCATGCAAACCAAGAATGAGATTGGAATTGAAATTTTCAAGTCTAATACTTCTTCTGTCAGAGTCTACTTCAAATATAATTGTTCAAAATTCAAAAACCTGAATAATTAAAAGTTCTGGATCCCCAGTCACTGGATACCTTTTCCATGACAATGCACATGAAGTCCAGGGCAATCAATCCTATGGCAAGTGGCGAGCCACTTGCAGTTCACTAAACAATAGAGGTAATTTCCTGCAGCCATAATGCAGCAGTTCTGAAGCAGTCACCAAGGAAACTCTCAAAATCTGCTCTTTCATTGTTTTTGTTTTGTTCAGTTTTGTCTTTTTCTTTAAGAGATTTAATTCATTATGTGCAGAGTTCCTGGATGTGATTTTCTACAGTTTTGAACATAAGAAAGAAATGTTTGTGCTTCAAATACTAGTATTCTCCTGTTTTTAATGGCGGTATTCTGTGAACTAGTTTGTTGGGTACGTCTGTAGCAGTTTCGATAAAGTGTCAGGGCAAATGGTATTTGGCCTGAATTGTTACATGGTCACTTCCAGAAATCCTACCCAATATCTGGGTATCTTATAGAACTCCTGACACCATCCTAATTTTTATCCAACGTCATTAATGTGTTCATTAATGCAAATTTCCAGATAATTTTGAACAAATAATACCAGCTTTTTTTTTTGATTTTTTGACAGGAACGTCCAGTGGATTGACTTTTCTTCTGTTTGACCATCATCTTGTATACGTCTTTTTTGTATTAGTACTATTTATTTTTTACTTGATATAATGATATATATTTTTTATTTTGATTGAATTACCTTTACCCTAAAACTCCATCTGTATCAATATGTTTTGATCTAGGAACTCAGAGCTATTAACTTTTAAAAATGTTATTGTTTTTCAAAAATATATTTATATTAATGTTTATTTATTCAGTTTTTTTGTTTTTATTTTATTTTATGATTTGCTGTTGTGGTTTGAAGGAACAATTTTAAGATGAAATGCCATGTGCCATTTGACATGATTTTGAAGAAAAAAAAAAAAAAAAAAAAAGAGCGATAGATATCATCTATAGGTGTTAGGTTCGAAAGGTGTCCTTCGCTTTCCTAGCGGATAGCATCAGAACTGTATATTTAACATATACGATTATATTTGTTTTGAGATTTAAACTACTTAGTTGTCTACCTGGTGAACTAAGTAGTTTAAATCTCATAAGAAAGAAATGTTTGTGCTTCAAATACTAGTATTCTCCTGTTTTTAATGGCGGTATTCTGTGAACTAGTTTGTTGGGTACGTCTGTAGCAGTTTCGATAAAGTGTCAGGGCAAATGGTATTTGGCCTCAATTGTTACATGGTCGCTTCCAGAAATCCTACCCAATATCTGGGTATCTTATAGAACTCCTGACCCCATCCTAATTTTTATCCAACGTCATTAATGTGTTCATTAATGCAAATTTCCAGATAATTTTGAACAAATAATACCAGCTTTTTTTTTTGATTTTTTTACATGAACGGTCCAGTGGATTCCTTTTATTCTGTTGACCATCATCTTGTTACGTCTTTTTTGTATTAGTACTATTTTATTTTTTACCTTGTATAATGATTCTATATTTTTTATTTGGATTGAATTACCCTTTACCTTACCACCGCTAAACTCCATCTGTATCAATATGTTTGGGATCTAGGACTCCAAGCTATTACTTTTAAAATGTTATTGTTTTTCAAAATCATATTATGATATTATGTTTATTTATTTCATTTTTTTTTGTTGTTTTTTTTTATTTAAGGATTTGCTGGTTTGTGGTTGAAGGAACAATTTTAAAGATGAAATGCCATGTGCCATTTACATGATTTTGAGAATGTTTAGCTATTCCCAAGCTCCCTTCTTCCCACTGACCTTACTGTGCGGAAAATCGCCACATCAACCTGGTACAAACCTTAACCATGTCTTGACTATGGTTATAATCTCTGCAAGCAATACTTCATGCTTTAATTCGTAGTATTAAACTTCCACTAAAACAACAGCTTTTCACAAAGATGCACCAACAAACCCCAATATATATATACGTTGGGGGATTTATAGTTTTGGTGTTAATATACTGCAAAATTGACTAACTGAATTAAACCAAAATCGACACTGTGGAATATGTAGGAATTAGGAGTCAAATTTTTGTACAGGGTAAAAATGGATTGTCGAATTAATATGGTCATATGTACTCTATTTCATCTATAAGATTTAGTACAATAGGCACTAACAGTTAAGGTCATTTCCCTGGTAAAAATTTGTCCATTTGCTCCAACCGGTTTTTAAAAAGTTGTTCATGTTGGTCACACAATACTTAATGTAAGTCAATTGTATAAGCTTCTTTGTTTGACTTTCTTTGTATAACTAGCGGTAATCTAATGTTACCCCATTGTGACCTGAACCTATTTTTTGGCCTTCATACCAGTTAAAGTACTACTTCCAGATAGGGAAACTATACCTTTTTTATCCTTGAAAAAAAGTTATGAGCATATTTTGGCGCATTTCGACCCTTTCAATATATTGACCCTGTATTAACCTTTCCCCCTACATATTTACTATTTTGATTTTGGTAAACTTTTGATATGGTGTTCTTTAAAGGTTTCCCAATACAATTCTGGAGAAATAGGTTATGTTGCAATTATTATAATTCACTATGTTTCCTAAGTTTGACTGACCTATCAATACTGAAAATATCCGAGTGAATAATAATTTATACATGCAACCTCAGTTACAATTTACTGTGCGTCCATACTAATAATACAATCGGCGTGGCTATGGACATTATTATTGCGAAAAAGTAGTTGTGGTGCTTCTCACCTTCAATTTTCTCAACATAAACCCATTGGGAGTGACCATGGGATACAGATTTTGACCTTTGACGCCCCCCAACTTAACTACGTTTATCCAACCACAACTGGTCAATGGTATCGTATGACCTTTAATTGACCCACAAACTACCTCTACTTACCAAATATTTAATAATATTTAAATCATTTTAGCACTCTCATGTCCTCAAGCTTAATGTTGGTACCAAACTTGAATATGTTACATGAAAGTATTATTTTAACATTACTACGAAATATGTAGCAAAAAGGGGCGTGTCCTATGACGTCATTATTGTGGGTCGAATTTTAGGCACCCCTTCTGAAATTGCTTTACATACCCCAAGGAAGGTTTGTGCCAAGTTTTATGCTTTGGTCCAGAAGGGCACGATCTTGGTGAAAAGTTATGACTTATCTACCTTCACTATAAGGCCTGATAGGTCTGTGAAACTGCATTACCTGCTATTGGCAACACCATTTTGGTGATGGTAGAGTGTTGACAAACAAGCCTACGACGAACGAACCATCAACAATACCATTGCAATTTATTGTTTTGACAGATTCAATAAGCACATTATGATACTCTCTTGAAAAAGGGCCAAGTTTCACGCTCCAAAATATGTACAATTCATAATATTCACTCCAAAATTAGTTGAAGATCCACTACAGTGAAAATCAGTGAATAGCATGCTCTGGAACGTTTCCGCTCCTTTGGAGGAAATTTTACGAATTTCACTTTTTTTAAAGATTTGTTCGCTCAGTTACATTTCGTTACTGGGGAGGGTAAGGTAGGTTAACTATCCCCTTAAAGAGGGCAAGGCTTGAAGAATGATGGAAATTTTGGGGGAAAAATAAAGTAAAAAAGAGTTTCTTTTACGGAATAAACTGCAAGAAATGATTTGCGTTTATTCCGTAAAAGAAAACTCCCAGTTTTGTATGTAAATGTGACTAAAAGTTGTGTGAGTAAACTCCTAGAATTTGTATGTTAATGGTACGTATAGGTGTGTGTGTATGTGTGTGTTGTGTGGTTCGTGTGTGTGGTGTTTGTGGCCCCCTTTTACTGTAAAAGTTTCCCATTATTTCCCAATATGTAGTGCTCCCTTTAATAATTGGATTAGCTACTTGTTAGAGGGAAGATATGTTTGTTTTCTTGCGACGATGGTGGCCAAGCCTCATTCAAAATCCGAATAGCATCTCACCCAAATGTATCAAATTAGATTACAGCAATATAGACTGCAATTACACATGGATGGGCGCGTTGATGTGGGTCTGTCTGGTGTGTTCCCTATAGGCCCACAATTGTGCCCTCGTCCTTCGTTCGTTTTTCATATACTAACATTTTATAACGACCCTAGAGCAAGCTGATTCTTCACTTCTCAACGGTTGGTAATAAAATATCATTTTACCCATATAAAAATATCAGACTTTTTTAGACAAATTTTCGCTTTACACTGTTAACAATTTCCGTAAATTAAGAAAACAGATTTTCCGTAAATTACGGAAAATCTGTTTAGAAAACAAAAATAAAAAACAAAACATAAAAAATAGCTAAAAATTAAATTACGAAACCTGTCAAAAATTTCTGGCAGCAATATTTCCTACTTTTTTTTAATTTTTGCAAGTTTTAACTTTTGTTTATTTACAGAAAAAATCTGTTAAAATACCTATTTTTTTTCCATAATATGAGACCTTCTGTAAAATTCTGTCAAGTTCCGTTAATTGACATAAATTTCTGTAAATTTTACCCTAAACTGACTGGAAATACTGCTGCCAGAATATTTTCCTCCGAAATTTAGCGGACATTTTTTCAACATGTACGTCAAATTTGGAATTTCTTTACCGCCACCGCCTGTTTTTCAGTAGCTATATAGTAGGTGCGCCCTCTTCTTCCTTCGCTTCTCTTTCCCTCCCCCCCCCCCCCTCCCTCTCTCTCTCTCCCTCTCTCTTTCCCCCTCCCTCCTACCCGCTCGCTTCGTTCTTTTCTTTTTTCTCTCTTATTTGTCTGACGATGTCCTCTTGTCGTAATTTTCTGGTCAAAACTCTAAATGTCACACTCTAAAGTTCAAACTCTTATAGAAAGGATTCCTGATAATATGCGCACTTGCCTTTCCCGAAAGCTGTCTTTCAGCAGTTCTTTTTTTTCTAAAAAAAATGCATATTTTATAAACACTTCAAGGGAAGGTTATAATTACATTAGCTATAGCGACTCCAGATCCAACACTATTATTTTAATAGTTATATGACAATATATGGAACACGCGATCTATCGCCTATAAAGATATAACCCCTGAAGTATTGTAAAGCCGGTCCAACATCACAATCGTGTAAAAAAAAAAAAAAAACACAAAAAAAAAAAACCAACAAGCACAAACCCAAAAAAAACCCACACCCCAACCCCGAAACCCAACACCAAACCCCACACACCCACAAACCAAACACAACCTTAAAACGACCTCTAACCACAACACCCCACCCAACCCAACCCCCAACAACAACGCACACCCGCACACCCTACTCTATTCCTCTTCCTTTCTTCTCTCCTTTTTTTTTTCTCTTCTATCCTTTCTTACCTTTCTACTTTTCAAAAAAGGAGACCTAATGGAAATTTAGGTTAAATTTTTTTCCCAGTTCTAAAGCACAAATCAACCTTGATAGCTATCGAATTTTTGGATTTTAATTTTACAACGCACTGAGATAACGAGCGTTGCATATTGTATTATACACACTGTAAATTGACGTGTTTAGGACTCATAAACACCTAGCTCGGTTTAGAATAAACACTTACGAATACTAAGCGTTTAGAAACACATAGATTTACATTGTATTTAATATAAACACAGATGTGAATTTCGATAAAATACCTCTGATCACTCTTTTTCACTTTTTCCAGTATGTAAAAGTAAATCAATCACCTTATGAAATGTCAAAGTTCCCCTCACTTCTAGTCGCTGCAATACATTAGCAAATAACCCCTTCCTAAACACTTACGCACGTTCATGGTTTTGGTAGCATTTTATTTATTTGTTTGTGCATTTGTTCACGGTGCAGTATAATATCAAGAATCGATAGCTCAATATTCTGTTATGAATGCTACTACACTACAGACATACTAACTCGTCCTTTGTAACATTCTTAATACATAACGCCGCCCCCTGTTTCGATAAAAAATTGGGACCATTTTTCTGAAAATTAATATCCTCGCGTATCTTCGACAACTTTGTAAAATTTATGGGATGTGTTTCATCTCTAGCACTAATTTGCATACCCTTTAAATCTCAAATTCTTGAAAACATCAGAGAGAGAGGCTGGCCTATATTTTAAATCATAGGAGAAGATTTTCTAAAAATTTTTCCCCTCTTCTCTCGAAGGCATCATTACACTTAAAACAACAATCGAATGTTTAAGTCTCAATTAGAGTAAAAAGTGAGCTTTCCACCATAATTATAATAATTTTGTAGTCACCTAACATCCTAAAGCTATAAGCACCTGACATTCCGTAGCACATGCATCAACGATGAGAATAAAACGATTCCAACAACGGTTCTATTCTGGATGAAGAAATTCTTTTTTGAGTGGAGATACCTCCCCCATACGTTAAAAGAGATATGGCACACTTGAAAAAAAGAGGAGCTGCCTCTAGATTTTCAAAATTCAATGGGGTTTGAATTGTTGTAAAGCTTTTATATCCAAGTGGGCAAAAAAAAGTTACACTTTTTTTGTCCTAACAATTTATAAAAGTGGGGGGACATATCAAATTCGTTGAGGATATTTATTATCTACAATATCTTTTTAGAAACTTGGTGAAAATGACGTTGAAAAAACAAAGCTCAAATAACAAAATCGCGGCTGTGTATGGGAAAATGTCAAAAACCACTTTTGTCACCGGGTTGTTTCCGTAAATTATGGTGACCCACTTGTGACATTTTGAGAGAAAAGGACACAAAAATTTAAATTTAAGCGGATTCAATAATTTCTTGATTTTAATATTTGATAATCCATTCCTCGTTAAATAACAATCAAATTAGTCAAAAGACTTTAACAAAACTACAAATATGGCAATAAACTGCATTCCGTTTCCCCGTGTACATGGGACACCAAACCCATTTTCTGATTTTTTTTTAAAGATAATTTGTTTTTTAAATGACTTTTTATATGTGTATAGTTTTTTATATGTACATTTTTGGTTCATTTAGGGGGCACAATAAGATTAATAGTAATGGTCATGCTGCATAATAAACAATGTTTTTGCAGGCACAAGTTGTAGCGGGACACCATTTGGTGTCCCCGTTTACACGGGGACCCACAGATCACCACCGAATATTCAAAATTTAAAAGGTTTAGATACATTGTCTTTAAAAAAACTTTGCATGATATAGCAGGATTACTAATGCCTCCAATTGCAATGAACTTTATAATGTCAATTATAGTGCTGCAGCATCAGGTGGAAAAAGGGCCTTAGATTTTACAACCTGGCCGAATAATAACATTTATGCAATCATAGCTGAATTTGATCATTGGGTTGTGTAGTTCACGAAAACACGTGATGACAATAAAAGTGATGGCAATTTGCATAACCCAGCGTTGCAAAATGGGCCGCCATTTTAAAGTAATCGCACTCTATGGTAACTTAGTGTCGGAATGTATTTTCTGGGTCAGAGGTTCAATATACAATTGCCAGAAGAATTTTCTGAGTCATGGAAATTTTTACACGGCTAGTTTTTCAAGATGGCCGACATCTCGTCAAATAAACTGTATATTCTTATTATATAACCTAGGAAAGATGATTTTTGGTGTCAAAATGAGTGTTTCCTGGGTCAGGAGTTTCAATAAATTATTCTAAAACTGTAGGATTAATATAGAGGGGATTGTTTTTGCATTTGTCCCTTTTTTTCCAAGATAGCATTATTTAAATACACATACCCCAACGTGTTAACTTATCTGCAATGTCAGGCCTTAATGCGGCAAAGTGGTGAAATATATTACCCAGATGCTTGATAATTAAAATACCAACACAGATCCTCGGTAACTCCTCCTAGAACTTCCGACTGCGTCTTATGCCCCCTATGAACGAAAACCCCAAAACTTGACCTACAAATAGGTTGTGCACGTGGACCATGACCATTAATTTTCGAAATTAGAAGGTCCATTTTCCTCTGATCTTGACATATCTGAAACAAACACAATAATGGTTTTCTATTAAATAATACAGGCCTAAAATATCAAAAATTCCCCCTTTTTTTACTTTTTATATATTTTTTGGTGAATACATTATAGAGTAGTCAAGGTGGCACATTTTGGGTGTCACAATGGAGTCCATGACTAACATGACTCACTACTCATCTGACATTTTGGGAGAATATGGCTGTTGAAATCCTTGACCATAACAACCTCCACTTTGTCACCAAAATCGTCATCCTATGGTGCTGTATAGCCTGATGTGTAACGGATTTTTGCCTTTTTCTATTTTGGACCATTTTGGGAAATAGTGACGTATGAAATTCATTACTTTTATAATTTTACCCCGATAGTTTTGAAATAGTTTTTATTGAACGCCTGACTCCAGAAAATTTTTAATTTGACACCACATCACTTCATAGGCTATATAATAAGAAAATTTAAGGTTTGTGTGCCAATAAAATGTCATCCATCTTGGAAAATATCGGCACATTCAACATTTTATATGTGTGGGAAAATTTGTTGAACTCCTTGGACCCAGAAAAAACATTTTTTACACCAAAATTGTCTTCTTAGTTGTTGTTGGTGGCTGTAAAGATGGCTTACAATTTGGAAAATGGCGTCCGTATTCAAATTGCCACCACTTTTAATTTTGTCATCCCCTGTTTTATGAACTCCACATCTCTAGGTCACTTTTAAGCTATGGATTTGGGAAAATGGTTATTAGTCCGGCCCCGGTAGCACTCTCCTAAAATTGGTTGGTGCTGCAGCCTATTACAGTTCATTTCTCAGAACAACCATTAGTTTCCCCATAGTAAACGTGAAAGCGGGACCCAACAACTTTTTGGGTTTTGTTTACAACGGGAAAATCAGTGACTGGCTGATAATGATGAGAAGGATAAGGACCTAGCCTAATGCATTCGACAGGATAATCGCCGCGACCGTATGGGTCAGGCAGGCAGCGCCATACCCTAAGGCTCGAGTGCTGCCTGTACTGACCCATACGGTCAAGTGCAATTTATCCTGTCGAATGCACTGAG
>JAMKCH010026513.1:0-49299 GCA_023653785.1 Ophioderma brevispina
CATTTAGTTCAACTGTTCATTAATGGAGGATTATGCTGCAAATACCAAAGGAACGTAAATCAGTACTCTTTGAGTTACGGTAGCGTGTAACTGTTCGGTCTTTCACATGTGGAATTACACGTATGCGCTGTAAACTTATTGAAGCGTTAATCAATTTAAAGGCCGTGTCTGAATTATACGAACCTAACAAAAACAGCGAATGTCAAACAAAGAAACTATAGGAATAGCACAGAGGGTTTCCATGAAAATCGTCAATTGGGTTGAATTTGTTTTGAATCACCCTGTATGCAATATGGGCCAACGGATGTTTGATGATATCCAAAATCGTAACTCTGAACTTTTTTGTAGGTGAGGAGCTTGGAAGTGAGGGACGCAGGTATAAATCACAACACTGCCTCTTTTTTTTAGATTGATGAACTGTGGAACTTGATGCAATTCTGAAGCCAACTAAAGATCAAAAAGTTTATTTGGCGATCCTGCGACTTTGACTTGATTCTTAATAATCGAAAGCTGTATAACCTTTTTGACTCACAGCAAAAACAAGCAGAGATAGTTTTTGATTATTTTTTTTTTAATTTAAAAAATGACCCTCTCAGCTGAGCAGATAGGTCGCATTATGGATCAGGGCGGCGCCCGGGGGACATGGGGGGGAAGCCCCCCAATTTTTTTCTTGCCCCCCCTAGTTTGCCCCCCTGACCGAAAGAAAAATGAGGGATTTTTGGCAAAATTAGGGGATTTGGGCCAAATCACTCAAAATGGCTCAAACATATATAAATTCATTTAATCATTTATTTTGTAAATTTGTTTTGGTTGTATTTTTGCTTGCTTGTATTATTTATTATTATTTAGTATTGAGTATTTAGTATTTATTTAGTTAGTTATTGAGTTATGTAGGTATGTAGTTATGCAGTTATGTAGTTATGTAGTATGTAGGTAGTTAGTAGTTATGTAGTATGTAGTTATGTTAGTTCGGTAGTAGGTAGGTAGGTAGGTCGGTGGGGGGTGGGTGGGTGGGTGGGTGGGGGGTTGGGTGGGGGGAGTGCGGTGGGTGGGTTGGGGGGGTGGGGGGTGGGTGGGTGGTGGGTGGGGGTGGGGGGTGGGTGGGTGGGTAGGAGGTAGGAGGTAAGGTAGGTAGGTAGGGTAAGGTTAGGTGGGGGGGGGGTGGGTGGGTGGGGGGTGGGTGGGTGGGTGGGGGGTGGGTGGGTGGGTGGGTGGTGGGTGGGTGTAAGTGTCAAAGAGTCCCCCATGATCTCCAGGGTATCACATGTTTATTACACCACTGAATTGAGGTTGTTGGTGTTTGTTTCAGGTTTCATGTACAGAAAACAATCCAATATTATTTAAATAGACGTATGCAGGAAAAACAAACAAGTATACAAATGGTTACTGGTAATTGTTTGGGATAATGGCAATCTTAAGATGAATGTAAAAACCATTGCTAAACTATTTATACCGGAATGGTTGAAATGCAAGGATCAAAGTATCTCTTTTTCCAAGGTATCGTATTATGAATTGAGGATATTACTACTGAAATCCTGTCTCAAGACTTAAGCCAGTGAGCTTACGTTGCTCTATGCTGCTACAATCTGAAGGGGAAAAAATCCCAACTTCTTGATAGACTTATCAAAATTGATTTGCCTCAGAAAAAGAAGTACTCGAGTGCGTTAAAGTGATCAAAAATTTTATGAGTAGGAAGTCTTGTTTCTATCAAGTGATAACTCGTGAGGAAATGTGGCTCGTAAAGGTTTCTAACCATGCTCGAAGCTATGCAATATGCAAAACACATGCCATGAATGTAGTTTCAAAGACAGCAGAATCTATAAACCACAGATGACTGGCGAATAAGATCTCATGGACGGCTCCTTGTTACAAACGATAAGAACTAACAACATGGTAACAGGAATATAAGGAGATTAAATGTATCTTTGTAGACTGGGAACAAAAAATAAACAAATAAACAGCTATGTTATAAAGCAATAACTAAATAGAAGGGGGGGGGGGGAACCTTGTGAGGATTTAAATGTTATAATTAAAAAGAAAGCAAACATTACTGCTTCTATGGGTAACTAGGGTTATGTTCAACATTAAAGGCTGACTCAAAGATTTCCAGATGAGGGCGCCCTATTTTATACAATTGTGTTGTTGGCCTGACATAATGCTTGTCCATGACTATTCCTGTGTGAAATGTATCTCAATTTGAGAGCCTTCATATAGGGAATTCACAACTTGTAACAAAATTACGCGATCTGGAAATTTGTTATTTACACAGTATCTATGGTCTGCTATACTACATCGTATAAAGTTTCTACATCAAGTTAAAAAAATCTGTTATAACCTCAACCTTTGGAATTGAGAATTTTAGATGACATCTTTAGTTCAGTGCTATTTTTTTAATACAAAGAAAAATTATATTTCAATCGTTGAGTCAGCATTTAAAGGGACGCTGAAACATTTTTACAGGGGTGCCCATCATCTTTGTGATTGAAAAGTGAGGTTTGTTTGTTTGTATTAAAAAAACATAAAAATATCAGCAAAAAAACAATTGCTTTAAAAAAAATTCTTTGTATATGTAAATCAAGAATTTGTAATAAAACCACTCCGGGTGGTTTTATTCCATGTGGCTTAGGTTTGCATCAAAGTTGTAAAACTAAAAGTTGTAAACTTAAAAATTCAAAATTTAAAAGTTTTTGAACAGTTTTGAAAGATGTTTTTAAAATGTAGTGAAACCCGATAACGGAAGTTGAATGACAGCGGCGAAGAAAAACACTCATGATTGAACCGATGATTAATCCAGTGATTACTAATACCATGATTACTAACAAGCGGCCTTGGAAACCTACAACGTGAGAGGGTTCGTGGTCTGTTACTACAAACACTATGCGGTGGTATGGTATGGGACCTAAGCGACTGCATGTTCTGGTTCTGGTGCCTAGCTCCGATATATTATCAAACAAATGCTATCAGAGGTTATGGGGCCTACTTAGAAACGCGTGTCCAGAAAAAACAATCTGCAAAAATAATACAAATAAAAAAAAATCAAACAGAAACAAATAAAATTAAAAAAAAAAAGGGAAAAAATGCAGGAAGAGGAAAACAAATTTTCAAATTTAAAAACAAAATTAAAAATCAAAATAAAATATTTTTTTTAAATCGAACAAAAATTCAATCCAAATAATTTTGTTAAATCATAAATGAAAAGAGTGTCAGTTTATATGGTAGTTTCGTTTTGATATTGTTAAGGCTAATTTCTTGGGTAAAAGGGTTTATTTCTGACCTTGGGTGTTCATTTAATGTTATAAAAATAGAAATATGTGATAAGAATGTATCATTTTGTGGTTCGTCGCAAGAATTGTAAGATGGCACACAGGGATTACTCTGTCGTATGTCTGGTGTGTTATCTTGTGTGGTTGTTGTGGTCAAAATGTACCCCTTAATATTATTGCATGCCATATGAGTTCCGTAAGGGCCTACGATGGTGTAACTTGAAGGAAGGTGGCTGTGGGGGTTGAAATGTTGGTGACCTCATGGACCTTGGTGACTCACGTGCCCTTTGGCCCCATGTCACAAACCGCGAGGAAGACGACACTCGCGGTCTGGGACGTGATGTATTTTTCCTTTTCCTTCAATATTACCTTTTTCATATTATATAATTTATGTTTGTACTTTTTAAATCTGTTCTCAAAAGTGCATATTGTATTTATGCTGGATAGAAGCATGCATTTGCTCACCCTCTTACCAAAGTGTTATGGAAGCTTCAGCTTTGAATTGCATTTGGTGGACAGAATGGTGGGAAAACTTAAAGGAAAGATGATCCTACTTAAAATAAATTGTCTGGGTGAACTTTGTTAGAAATTGAATCTGTGAAAAAAAAAATGCACAATTATTAACTTGAAAAACTTTTTCCCATACACTTACAGGAATATTTGCACGAAACGCCAGAAGTCTCAAATTTGAGCAAAAATTGTCGACAAAAAAATAAGTCCTTCAAAACGCGACTCTAGGGACGAAAAAAATATAAACTGCTATAGAGGGAGGTTCTTGCTATGCAAGTTTCTATGTGTTAGCCTAAACCTCACAGTTTTGAAAGGTCTTATTTTTTTTTGCGAAGGATGTATTTTTTTCACACCCTCGGAAACAGAAGTTGGGGGTAGGGGTAAACATATACTACTTATTTTTTGTCAGTAAATTCATAGTCAAGTTTTATATCACTATTAAGCTATTGAAATACTGAAACAAAAAGACACAAGAAGCACACCATCCATAGCTCATACCATGGCGAGTCGGGTTATGGCTTTTTCATCAAAAATTGGTGATGAAAAATTGCTTTTTCCCAAATCAATTGTCACCTGAAGACGCCTTTCAACCCTGTTTGACAAAAAATAAAGAAAATAGATGGTCTCATTAATGATTGGAATATTACAAATGTACCCCTGTCACTGATTAGCATAAAGAATTAGTCACTAAGGTAGTTCATTGTTCAACAATCACAGGAATTAGCAAGTCAAAAGTTTTGTCACCGGAAAAGGCCATTTTTGGCTAAATTGGCAAAAAAAAAAAAATGAATTTTCTCAAAATAAGGGAAAAAAATCTGGGGGGTTTTAAGTGCCAAACTGAAAATATAGATATGTTACCCTTTAGCAACCATTGAGTAATCAGAGTTTTGACTTTTTCAACCCTAAAGATTTTTCACGCCCGTGGTCCGCTAACAGTAAGTCAAGTGAACGTTATTAGGTAAAACAATCTTGAATTTTAGATGATAAAAATACCATATGCCTCTGCCAATTCGGTGCTAGCCTAATTTTATGATTAAAACTTTAAAATATATTTAATATCTATGGCGGTATCTGAAAGGGAGGGTCTTACTTAGACCCGGGCTTTTAAACCGGTTAGACACATGGTGGACCTTTTTTCTTCCAACATACTGAAAAATGTGCTGTAACAGGGAGAAAATTCACATGGCGGTGGCCATTTTTCGCACCTGTTAATTAAATTTCACATATTTTGGAAGGAAAAAAAAAGTCCCTCTTGTAGGACTAACCCTGGTTAACCAGGTCTAAAGTTAGACCCCCCTTTCAGAATTACCAGAATTATTTTGAAAAGAAACTGATTTGGAGATCAACTTTTAGAACAAATAGGCTTTATAATATAAAAATTGGACATTCCATGGTAAGTTGGTGGGGGAGGAATCATAAAGAATTTGGACAAATACCTTTAAATAATTATCTGCATCAAATCAAATCCATATTTAAACATAAGTCCTTCAACACCCGGGTGCATGTGGTTAAAGGACTTTGAGTGAAAAAAAAAAATCTAAATTATTGTTGTTGAATTGAGTGTGATTATAACGATGCTGAATGTTCAAGGTCATATGTTAATGATTTATTTGAACTAGGATAAAAAAAGTTTCATAGTCAATCCAAAATTGGTTATTGTTATTTTCATTCCAATTTTAATCCTGTTTGGCATTCAATATATTCTTTTATGTGGTGGCTTATCTTGTTTTTTTATAATCTATAGGTGATATTTTTTGTTTTATTAGTCTGTTTAGCAGTTGTAAAATGTCATGAGCTCACATAATGGCATTGCATGGTCTCCTATGTTTATTAGCTATTTTGTTTATGAACATTGGCCCTTGAGAATCTATGTTTTCAGCATAGCGTGATCTATACAATCCATTGTATTATTATTAATATACGCACCGACATGCATCAATGCATACATCTAGTATGTTTGTTTTTTACATCCAAACATCTTGATCTGCACACATATAAAAATGCACAAACATACACACACATGCATATACAAACACCCCCACACACATACACACACACATACATATATAAACAGACATACACAGACACGCAAACTTGTCCATTACATCTCTATCCCCTCATGCCACATTCAATTTAGCCGACTGTCCAAACCCGAATAATCTCGTATTTCAAAGCAGCGCAGAATCTAGTTTTGATCAAAATCGATTGCAATCATTGATACTTATATGACATTTTACAGGAGCTGATAGCTTTTGACCCCCTTTTCTCCCTTCTTATCACAAAAACACTCTCGGCTTGCTTCCATCTCATAAGGCAAGTGTAACCCGATCGCCTGCAGGTTTGTCTTCAGACTGCTTGCTTTATTGCGTCAACCTATTCTTCGCAAAACACAACAATTTATACCTCGCTTTTCCGCACTAATCTCGGTTACTGCTGTCTGGAGCCTTTGCATATTAGTGCTTTTGTCCCAATGTCTTTGATAACGCCAACGAGACTTCGGAGTCAAATTTCACATGTCAAAATTTGTTGTCGGACATTACATTTAGCATTGTAAGTTCTAAGGAAGTGTTTTCCTTAGACATAACCGTTTTCTGGGCCATGAATGTAATTGAAATATGGCATTCTTTTTTTTTCTCCTACCTGTTTTGTCTGCAAGATAAAACGGTCTGATTATATGTACAACGTACCTTTCATCAGAATATTGAGATAGAAATCTGATAGATTCTGATTCTGTAATTTATGATAATGAAAATATTGAATTTCATACATGGGCAAAGTGTAGATGTGTTAAATTGATTTTTGAAATATCAGTTTTAAGAGTTTTGTTGTATATGGACCATTTTCACCAACACTATAAGGCAGTCCAAAATTTGCTGGTTTCTCATTAATATAGACTCCAGTAATGCAGACAAACCCTTGGGAAGTCCTTGGTGAGTTCTAATAATAATAAAAATAATATTTAATTCTTATAATTTTATTCTTAAAGGTGCAACGAGAGATTTCACATATCAGGTGTCCCTAAAAAATTGAAAGTACTGATTTTTGCCCTGATGAAAAGCTTTCCATCAAAAATATCCCCGTCTGAAAGGATTAAGTTTAAAAATGTTTCTTTGGTACAAAATTGTGAAATTTTTAATTTCGTATAGGAGCAAATACGAAATTCAGCCTATGATTTACATTGAAATCTAAGCAAGTCAAAATCACTTTTTTTCTCTTTTAAGGCATTTCGTTAGCAAAATACAAGGTAAGAAATCTCTTGGGTGTCTAATCTATTATGAAATTACTATTATGACACAATATTTGGGTGCCTCAAAATCTCTCGTTGCACCTTTAAAATCCATCAAAGTGCTCAGGGCACCACTGCATTCTCAAGATTTTCTTCCCAATATACAGGCTAAAGAGCTTTTTGAGAACCAGTAATTTTTGCAAAGCATCATGGTCAAAATGGGATTTTGAGTTTCCTGCTGAGATTTTGCTCAGCTTTCAAATACTGTAAAACAAATATTTTCATAGTGATAGATTTTCATCTATGGACCAAAACCCACAACTTTGCAGTGATAAATTTTGTATTACAATTAAAAATACAAATTTGCAATTTGTAGGAAATATTTTGTCAAACAGAAGAAACCCTTCTTCCCAGAAGAATGGAAAAAAGGGTTTTCTTCCAATAAATTGGGAAAAATTGAGGTTAATTGGAAGAAAAAAGATATGTATTATGAACAACAAACAAAATTTTACATATTCATCTGTTTTGCACTTCCATCATCAAGGCTACTTTAATGACCTTACAGGCAACATTTCTAAGTTTTTTTCCCAAATAAATTTACAAGTTTATTAGCATATATATTAGTGTCCCTTGCAATTAGTATTGTTCATCATTTAGTTTTGTCTTGCAATAAAATTATAATGCATTAGAATTGTAACCTGTTTCCAAATCTTTCGATGTCTGCATTTTAATCATCAAAATTATAATTGCAGGTGCAAACAGTGAAAGGCTCCAAACATCTAAGATCCAACTTTGTAGGGCTATTGTTTAAGGTGTTTGGGTCACGATAGATCCGTTCGATAGATTTTGTTAAGATTTCGTATAAATGAACTTTCATCGATGTACGTCAAATATCAGAAATAAAAATATGGGGTCACCGAACTCGTTTTTGAGAAAAATTCTATTAAAACACCTATTTTTTCCAAAAAAAAATGTACACACGTCTATGGAAAGTTCATTTTTTCATGGACATTGTGAATATTGTAAAAAAATGGTAGATCAACTTTGGTCCAACTTTTAATAAAAGTTGCGCACTAAAGTCTGTGATTACTGAAAGAAAAAAGTTAGGGGTTTAGGGGTCACGAAGATACTTTTTTTGTATTTTCGAAAATAACAGCATTTTTAGTAGTCTAAAATACCAACGCGATATTGAGGTGCGAAAACGCCACAAGTGTCACGCATGACAAAGTTTTAGCGGACACGCGAACAAAAACTGACACGCAAAATGTGCGAACTGATTAAAACCTAAATGAGCAGGGTTTTTCCCGCTTGTAAATTTTTAATCTTGAATAATTATTGATATGTTGTTGTGATGTATGATGAGAATCCAATGAAAAATAAAAAAAGGGACATGGTAGAAAAGGGAAGAAAAAGTTTATGGAAACGTGAGAAAGAGAAGAGAAAAGCGAGGGCGTGTCAAGAGTCGTGATTTTGAATGCATTTAAGGGGTACTCTGAAACCTGTATTAGCTGGATGAATATAGGCACCTATTACTTAATGCAATTTTACTAAATACTGTTGTCAAATTGTTCCTTTACGAAGTTGAAACGATATTAATCAAAGTTGTCATTGGGAACTAAAAAACAACATATTATATGAGCATTCCGATATGTCGCCTTTTAGCTTAAGTGTCGGCCACTATGCTGCAATGGCGATGGGCCACAAAAATTCTTGGGTTTTTGTTTGAGAGAGGAATCCGAGCTAAAAGGTAAACTAAAGCCTTAGTAAGTTGAATAGGTGATTACTATTTGCATACTTCTTCAATGTTTTTAAAATTTTGGGTTTTTTTAAGTTCCATTTTTTTTTTTTTTGTAAGTGAGCCAAATCTTCACGAAAAAGACAATCACAGTCTTTTTTTTTATTTTACGGTATTTCCTGACATGCTGTAAAGTTACCTGAACCATCCTTCGTTTTAGTAAATTAGCGTTTCAAATAAAAATGACACTTAATGCTGTTGGACTACTGACAAAATTGGGTTCTTTATCTACATGAAAGTGTACATAAATGTGATTTTTTGCGGATATTCCTGGATATTTACGTTTACACGAGGCAAAATAGTAAGGATCATCATTTAACTTTACTGCCGGAAAGTCGGGTATTGAAAATTAGAAGTTATTATTTCCTTCAACGAACCTAGGTAAGATCAATAATCATCTGTTTATGGCATTTAACCAATCTCTATAAGACCTAATAGGTGAAAACAAGGTACTCTGTCTCTGAGATGCTTCATTAGACTTTTCTGAGTCCTGACATAGAAAATGATAAAGAACACACACTTTCGATATGACCATGAAAAATGTTTGAACGCAAGTCAGGATGAGAAGCTGCTATTTTAGGAAAAAGAAGGATATTTAGTTAATTGATGGCCAGTTTAAGTAGCAAATGATAATGGGCATTACAGAAAAAAAATTGCCCCCCCATAGGGGCAAACATTTTTGTTCACCCAAAATATCGGTGGAATCCGGGCTATCTTTCCTTGAATTATCTGGAATTCCGACGCTACCTTCGTAAATTAAACAGGAATTTTAAACCTACCTTCGTAAATTCCAGGGAATTCCTAAACTACAATGTAAAAAAACATGGAATGCCTAGATGATTATAGTTAGGGGTATAGAGGGGTTTGAATATGATTTTTTCAGGAATTTTCCTATGAAAATCATAAAACACACTGGAATCCGTCACCATTTATACCTAAAATGGCTGGAATTCCACCTCGTATTAGACATGAAATTCTGGAATTCCCGCTTTCAAAGTGACAAAAAGTATGGAATTCTTTTTATTTGTTATTTTTAGCGCCTCTATGGGGGGGGGGGGGGCATGTTTTCCTTTTTTTCTGGACTAGCCCATCTTGGACTCAAGTTTGTTTAATAATGCATTAAATTCTGTGAACAGCACATAGACCTACTGCACTTGTTACTTCATTGGAAACAGGTAAAGTGCCAAAGCGTGCATGCTATCTTCGAAAGACCGCCCCAGGGACGCAAGGGTGGTTTTACGCGTGTATATTTCACCTCAAAATTTTGATTTAAAATAGTATTTTCTCAATTTTATTGAGAAAGATTTCTCACGGAAAAGTATTTGTTTACTATAAAAGAGAGAAAAGGGGTTCTAGAGTTGTTTATGCAGGGCTGCACCCTGTTTAGATTGCACAATAGGGGAAAGTGGGGGATGCCCCAAGAATGCTAAAATTAGTAACTGACTCAGCGTGTTTATGCTTTAAAAAAAGATTAAAAAATTGCAAATCTGGAATCCCCCACAAAGTTATATAATGAAGTGATTGTTAATTTAGATTGTGAAATGGATTTGATGGTGCAAGGTATGTTTATGCATAAGAATGATGTAAGTCTATGTTAGACTGGGATTTTGTGAGTCAGATTTATAGGAGATTTTGAGCTAAGTCTCGCGGTCAGCAGTTTGCAATCAGCCTCTACAGTAGGAAGCAGTTTTATCTACAATAATGGTAGATTTTATGCTTCACACACAGTGCAGGATTATTATTGTCAATTCCATGTGAGCAGAGTGCGTAATTATTCTACTGTCGTCTTTGAAGCCGAAAGTGCAGGGAATCAAAGTAGGATTCCCAAATTGTGGGACAGATAGAAATCGTGGTGGATTATCTTGGACTGTGGATTAGTATCGTCGAGGGACAATTTATCCTTGTCGTTGATGAACTGCTGACAAGATTACCTTCCGGACTGAGAAAGTTCCATTGGAATATAATAACTGAGGGGTTTTGTAGGGAACTGGTGCGCGGTCATTTTGGCGTCTTAGCTGTGAGGAAATATCATCGTTGAATAGCAAACGCTTTCAACACAGGGCACTAGTAAACCATAAAGTTAATCTTAACTTAATTGGGTAATATGTAATTTTGTTTTGGACATACCAAAAATTCTTGAACAAAATAAGTAAAGTCATTAAAAAATGTTTATATATATTAATGTAGATAATTGTGCACAAGGCTCATTTATTTGTGTTTGAAAGGTATTTCTGACTTAGACGTCTACGAGACGTATTAACAGTGGGGCTACTCGTTTTCCGGAATGAAGTGAGAAAATTGAGCCTTTGTTCAGACTTTACACATTAAAAAGTGAAAAAAAAAAAAAAAAAAAAAAAAAATATTGCAAACATTGTGCACATTTTTGGAATACAAAATTTTGTGTGTACATGTAGTACATGTACAACCATTGTAGTTTGGTTCAAGTTAATATATAGTGTTGTAGAGTACAATCAAGATCGGAGTTTGATCAGAAGTGTTCCCAATAGGGCAAAAAACTTGGGAGAAGTTTGATGAGCTGAGAAAGCCTGAGTTAATGAAACGAGCCAAGCATTAGGGACTCCTGAAGCAAAACAGGCTATGAGAAAGCAAGTCATCAAAAATATTTGATTGAAAAGTTTGTCAGGGAGATGTTTGGGCGATAGTTCTTTTGGAAAAGATCGAAGAGGTTCAGGAAAACAGGGCGCAAGTGAGCGCAAATTAAAAGAACTTGAAATGCAAAAAGAAATTAGAGAAAAGGAAATTGAATTGGAAAAGAGAAGTTGCAATGCAGATGCATAAAGAAATGCAACAAAAAGAAATGGGCATGCAAAATGAAATGAAACCAAAAGGAAAATGGAAATGGAGATGAAACAGAAAGAGCTAGAAGCTCAACTAGAGTTGAGAAAATTGAACACAAAAACAGGCTAGTCATCAGACCTATTCCAAGAAATTGGTTTTGATGCGGCGAAAAAAATTTCGCCCTGGTTCAAAATTTCAAGAACAAGAAGTAGACAATACTTCTTACACTTTGGAAGAAAATGCAATAGCATTGAAAAGGCCAAGGAGTCTGGGACCTTGTTGCTACAGTCGTGTTCCATTGGTAAAGCCCGAGAAATTATTCGGCCATGTCATTAGACAGATCTAGTGATTATGACGAGGTTAGGCAGCAGTGCTCAAGCATTGACTTGGTGCCAGAGGACATATAGACAAAAATTCAGTTCTGGTCAGAAACAGAAAAAGGATGACAGACCCATGTTGAATTGCCCGGTAAAGGAACAATGTTTGATCGCGGCTTATCTCAAAAGAAGTCGGGCAAAAATTTGGGTCAACTTAGGGAGTTGATGTTAGTTGAAGAGTTCAAACCGTGTCTACATCCAGCTATCAAAAAACACACCTGGATGAAAAACAAAATTGACCGTTTGCGTGAAGCAGCCGTAAAGGCCGACGACTATGCATTGCCCACAAATTAAGTCATACTAGAAGGCCTAGCCAAGAATTTAAATAGGTACCACAAAATACCACATAGGTCGGGTTTACAAAGCATCTCATTGTAGCACTCAGGAGGGAAATCAGTTCAGGTTCCCATGAAAAGCGGAGTAAAGAAAGTACTGGTGCTAATCAGAAACAGGGATGGGACCCAAATCACAGTTCACGCTGCAATTCACTGTAAGAACAAGGACATACAAGGTGCACGGTGTTGGGAGAGGATACATGGCATCCACCCAAAAGGGGAGTGGAGCCAAAGTGAGGTCAAAACAATAGGTTGTGCAGTTTACTTGAGGTCAAAAGTTCATTCTTCTGTCAGAAACCAGAAATCCCACAAAAGGGAATGACACAGAAAAATTTAAGGGATGACTTTAAGCCTTTGTTTTGGAGGGCTTTGTGTCACTTTCAGGTGATGATAGTTTAGATCCAAAAACCCATTAGAATCATCCGGGACACGTGCTGAGCGCAGTCCATGATATGGAAGATGCACTTCAATTTGATATTGAGAGTTCCAAAGGAAACTAGTGCATTGATTCAGGGGGATAGGTATGGATTGTTTAAGTTGGGCCCTCTTCAACAATGAATTTGGAAAATCAGACTGGGTTTCTGGAACTGTCCAATTGGTGTTTAGACAAGAACTCCCAGTAAAAGGTGGTATCCATGTGTTAGGGACCCCCATGATTTGGCAGGGGGAAAGTACTCCCAGATCCCGTAGTCTCCCAGGTGCCCTGTACAGTGGATAAATTTGATGAGGAAACGACATTTTTCCCGCATGTGCACAGTAACTAGGTCAATGACCAGGAAAAGCCTCACAGGAAAAACAGTGAGCAGGTGATGAGTCAAATACTCACAACCATATAGGAAGAGCGTTGAGGATAACTTGGTCCCAAATTTAGAGATACTTTTCTCTCAAAATTCGAGGAATTTGGGGTCATCTTCCATCTAAGGGGAGACTAAAATCCCTGTCGTGAAATCAGCCCTGAGCACAAACAAAGGGACAAGTGGTAAACATGAAAATCTGGCCGCTGAGCATGATAGAATTAGGGACTGTAAAGGAGACCCTTTCAGCCATGACAAGCTGGTAAAATGAGCAGCACAACGACCAAGCATTAGGAAATTAGGTGAGAGGGATTGTCGCAACAGGAAGCCGAGCAAAGTACATGTATGTTTGGACAAGAAAATGGTGTCATCATGAGAAATGGCGGCCACCCGATGCATTGTAGATGAGGATGGAAGGTGTGGCATCAAAATTGTAGTGCCCAAGGTTATACCATAGCGAAGTGATAGGCATAGCCCACGAAAGTCCCATGGCAGGACACTTGGTGTGAGAAAAAACCACATGACAGACTAGAGTCATTTGGTGGCCTACACTAAGAAAAGATGGTATGAGTAGGGTAAGACTTGCACACATGTCAAATGGTGGGCAAGCCCAATCAGAAAAATTCCTACTGCTCCCTTGCAACCAATACCAGCATTTGAGGAGCCATTCGGTAGGGTGTTGTAATAGGATTGCGTAGGAACCCTTTCCAAGACAAGTCACGGAACAGCAAGTATTTATGACCCTATGGTGCTTCGTCAAGATTCCCTGAGCTATACCCTTGAGAAATATTAGGGCACAGAGTATAGTGAAGCTCTACAAAGTTTTTTTTCACCTTAGTAGGCCGTCCAAAATCAATTCAGTCTGATCAAGGATCCAAATTCATGTCAGGTTTGTTCCAACAAGTTATGGACCAGTGGGAATTTCCCAGTACAAGTTCTTCAGCATACCACCAGAATCCCAGGGGCGCCCTTAGAGAGGTACCACCAAATATTGAAGACAATGATCAAAACCTATTGTTTTGAATTGAGAGGGATGGGATGAGGGAGTTCATCTCCTGTTATTTTGCTACCAGGGAGGCTGTACAAGAGTCATTCGGATTTAGTCCATTTGAGTGGTGTTTGGTCACCAAAGTTAGGGACAAGTGAAACTATGAAGGAAAAGTGGTTGTGTGAAAATCCTGATGTGAATTTGTTAGACTATGTGTCTCAATTCAGGCACATGCTCCAAAGACCACTGGAAATTGCCCCAACAAAATCACAAACAGAGTCAGGCAAAAATGAAAACATGGTATGACAAAGAAGCGAGGACAAACGAGTATTCAAGCCAGGTTATAGAGTTTTGGCACTTTTCCAATTACAAGGGGAGGAATCCTTTTGCAAGCCAGTACTTCTCGACCATATGAGATTGAGAACAAAGTGGGAGACCCTGACTATGTGATCAAAAACACCAGGTATACGTAAATAAAGTAGGGACAAAAATTATGTCACATAAATATGCTCAAAGAGTATATGAAAGAAGATGATGACATAAAGCCTACATGCGTAATGTCATCTAGAGTTGATGTGGTGTACAAAATGGTGACCATCACAAGTTAGAATTTGACAAAACAGCACTGTAAACACAGAAATGAGTTATGGTGTCAAATTGCAAAATTCGACATACTTGCCAATTTAGACAAAGACTTAGGTCACCTCCCACCAAAGTCACAAGGTGAATGAAAGAAGTTTAATTCAGAGTGCGAAACCAAACATATTTCCTGATGTTGTACCTAGTGAGGACAATGTCATAACCAATGACATTGATGTAGGTGACACCGAGCCTGTAAAGGGTGAATCCTTATAGGGTGAATCCAATCAAGTTGCAACATGTCAGAAATGAGGTGAAATACATGCTTAGGCAATGGAATAGTAGAGCAAAGCAATAGTGAAGGGAGTTCCCCAGGTATTCTGGTTCCCAAACCTGAGGGTTCATTCCGTTTTGTCAAGATTGTCGTTAAAGTCAAACTCTGTTCCAAAACCGACTATATCCAATCCAACGGATGTGATGCATAGTAGAGTTGGAAATTGCCAAATTTGTTAGCAAATTTGATTTGTTGAAGGGGTTATTGGCAAGTTCCCCTCACGGACCGTGCCAAAGAAATTTCAGCATTTTGTACGCCCGATGGGCATTAATACAATACAAAAGATGGCATTGGTCTCAAAAAAATTCTGCCGCCAACACTTCAGAGATTAGTGAACAGTGTAGTTGCAGACATAGAAAATTGTGAAAAGCCTTATTGTCGATGATCTCCTTTGTGTACAGTGCAACATGGGAAAGGAAGAACACATGAGACAGCCCAGCAGTTATGAGAAATATCTCAAGCAGGTTACTGTGAATTCTGGTGAAAAGTGAATTGTGCCATGCAAGTCACCTACTTTAGGGCCATGTTGTAGGACAAGGCAATTAGGCCAATCACTGCAAAAGTTGAAAGCAATTGAGAAATCCCAACACACAGGGCAGAGAGATCTCATGAGATTTTTAGGTATGGTAGGGTATTACAGAAAAATACTGTCCAAATTTCTTCAGAAATGAGTGGCCGCTGACAAACCTTCTGAAGAAAACGCAAAATTTGTGTGGACAGAGCAATGGCCAAAAAAGCGTTGAGGAAAAGAAAACCAAATCTATTTTGATGAATGCCCAGTTTGCTGCGCCAGACTTTCCGAAACAATTCAAGTTGGCAGTGTGCCAGTGATGGTTTATAGGCTGTGGTGGAGTTCTCATTGCAGGCAGATGGAAATTATGGCATGTAGATCCTACTGTAGTTTATTTTCTCAAAGAAGTTGACAAACATCAGAAAAAATACTCAACAATTGAGAAAGAATGTCTTGCATTGTCACGTCATTGCAAAATTTTGAAAGTGTACTGAGTACAACAGGGACCCAGTTTAGTGTACACGGGACACAATCCGTTGACTGTCATCACCAAGAGAAAAACAGAAATCAGAGACTTGCAGGTGGAGGTTAACTCTACAGGGAATTACAATCTGAACATAAGAACATTCAAAGGACAAGAAAATGTCTTGGCTGATGCCTTGTCCAGAGCTGCCATAAATTTGTTCAGAAATTGATGTTACAAAATTTATGAATATAGACGAAGGCAGCAATGCAAGAACATTATAATAAAAAGTTGAAAATTTTGCACGTGTAAACTGATTGTAAAATTAACCACAAATGGTTAAGGTAATTAAAGCAAGATTTTGGAAAATTTTCATTTCATTCAAATTTTTGAAGGGGGAGGATGTTATAATTACCCTCAAAATTTTGATTAAAATATTATTTTCTCAATTTTATTTGAGAAAAGATTTCTAACGGGAAAAGTAATTTGTTACTATAAAAGAGAGAAAAGGGGATTCCCTAGAGTTGTTTATGCAGGTGCACCTGTTTAGATGCACAATAGGGGAAGTTGGGGATTCCCCAAGAATGCTAAAATTAGTAATGACTAAGCTTGTTTATGCTTTAAAAAAGATAAAAACATTGCAAGATCTGGGAATTCCCCCACAAAGTTATCTATATGGACGTGATGTATTTAGATTGTGAAATCTGATGTGATGGTGCAAGGTCCGTTATGCATAAAGATGATGTAATGTCTATTTTTTAGACTGGGAGATTTTTGTGAAGGCAGTATATATAGGAGATTTGACCTAAGTATACGCGGTCAGCAGTTGAAAATCAGCTATACAGTAGGAACGCTGTGTATCTACAATAATGGTAGATTTTATGCTTCAAACACAGTGCCAGGATTATTTTCTGTTCAATTCCATGTGAGCAGAGGCTTAAATTATTCTACTGTAGTCTTGAAGCCGAAAGTGCTGGGAATCAAAATAGGATTCCAAATTGTGGAAAGATGTAGAAATCGTGGGTGGTGGATTATTTGGACGGTGGATTTATTTATCGTCGAGGACTCTTAATTTATACTTGTGTCTTGAAACTGCTGACAAGATTACCTCAGACTGAGAAGATTCCATTGCAATATAATTACTGAGCAGTTTGGTATGAACTTGTGCGCTGTCATTTTGGAGTCTTCGCTTGTGAGACATATCATAGTTGAACTGCAACGCTTTCAACAAAGGACATATTAAACAATAAGTAATCTTAACTAATTGTTGTATAGAATTTGGTTTTGGAATACCAAAATTCTTGAACCAAATAAATTAAAGATCATTAAAAACTGTTATATATATAATTTAGATCATTTGTCACAAGGTCATTTATTTTTATTTGGTTGAAAAGGTATTTCTGACCGACGTCTACGAGGGACGTTTCTAAACAGAATGCGGAAAGCTTGGAACGCCAAGTCACAATATTGGCAGAAATATCTGCTTGGGACTGTGCGCGCGGCTAACGTGACCAATCACCTTTAATTGGGAACAAATTTGGTTATTTCGGAATACGAAATTAAAGATGTTCAAGCTTTTTCGAGGAGTCTATAACAACATAATGAATGTTCTCCCGTGGTGAAAATGTCCATTTTTGGAAAGGTTTGTGGGGGGAATGTATGTAGGTTATTGTTATAGTCTATAGATGTTTGCTGTCATTGAAAAAGCTTCATTTTAGAGAAAACAGGTGAGGATGTAAAACGAAGCTGGTTTTTTAAGATTGGCTTCCCCAAGAATAACTGTGGTCATGTGGGGAAAGCCATCTCAAAGTTCACTGACCTAAGACCCTAGGCTGTTGTACTCATTGAATGCATTTTTTCATGCTGATTGCAAAGGTGGTATAAAAAAGAATAATTTTGAAATGGAACAATTGATTCCACTGAGTAACTATAGTAAACTGTCTGTCAGTCTAAAAGACTACCATTATCCAAAAGTCTTGGTCAGTGACTCTTGAAGTGGTTCTTCGGGATGGCACAGCCACATGAGAATCAAGGAGAATAAATTGGATTTTCCTAATACATGGCAGCTATTGCATTAAAAGGATTAGCAGCGATTAATGCGAGAGAATTACAAAAAATGTGGAAAAAAGCATGTTTTTTTTTAAACTTTAATCAGGATAAGTGTGTACAATTCCATATAACTGTTTTATGTGGAAACAACCTACCACATAGTGAAAAAAATGAAGTATTTGAGAAATTTGCAATACCGGCTCCTGTAACAACATACATCGATGTGGCATCTTCAAAATATACACTAAACAGCTGATTTTGGTTTACACCCGTACAGAATAAACAAAGATCAATAATGTTTGTGTTGACGGTCAAGCTGTATCATCATGGTGCACACTATACGCTTCAAATCTGGGATATCACAGGGAAAGGCCTTTTTTGATCACAAGTCAGAATTTTGATACGCACATATAGAATGACAGAATAAGATTACAAAGTACTGTCTTGTCGTTAATACACAGATTTCAAGCCAAACCACTTGCAGGTTATGTTCGCATATTTTATCCATGCCAGTAACAAAAATATGAAGTTTTATGATTTTTGTTGTTGCGGGCTAGAAAATTGTTGCTAATCCCTTTAATGCATTCAAATGAGTGCCAACTAATTGCTTCAAGAAGTACCAAAATTACTTGTAGTAGATAGGGATGTTTGAAGTAAGAGTTTAAAATGTTGATAGTCAAATGCTGCCATTCTTAACTAAACTAAACATTGACATTGCTCTAAATATATGAAAATGCTTGTGTCTATTGTAGGTAGTGCTTGAGGGTTAATAATTAAAAATAGCATTATTCTCCAAATTGTATTAGAGGGGCACTACAAGGGGGGGGGGGGCACTTGTATTCAAAGGTGGTATGATGTGTGAACAAGGAAAACGCGTAAAAAAGGGTATCGTTTTTCCAACGCGAGTAAGTGGCTTACATTGTTTAGGGTCGTCAAAAACGGCAAAAACTGTGGAAAAAGGGGTTATGTTTTTTCTAAACCCTGAAATGGTGATGTAGGTTATAATATCTCAATAAGCAGAGATCAAAAATATTGTAAGGCAAAGCAGTAATAAAAGGTGTATTGACGAACACAATACATTGCCACTTGTTTGGGTAGCAAAACTTACAAAAATATTCTTTAGTGTAGCAAATTAAGACAAAAGATGTTTAGGGTTATATTTTGAGTCAGTGGAAGCAACTTGTTTAGGGTGCATTTGGAGAAAGTCCATATTCACACATCATATCCACCTTTGAATACAAGGGTATCCCCCCCCCCTGGGCAAGACCAATCCTCAGCCTTGACCCACTTTCACACCATCAAATTGTGATTTTGGTACCCCATTAGAAACCTTGCACTATTTCTATCTCAATCTGTAAAATTATTTTGACTGACTTCTTTGCCTTATGATGGTACAGGTAAGACAGATATGGTTGTTTACAGTAACCAGAAAATAGATTGTACAGTATGGGCTAATTGTAATACACGCAATTTCTGCCGCACATTGAATTGGTATGTCAGATTCAAATGAAATGTGGAATTCATGAAAGGTGATGGTGAGGGCTCTTCTTATGAAAGCGAGAAAAATATGTTGTATCCACATGAGGCACCTATAAATAATTTTTATCATTTATTAAACATCATAGCTAAAAATATTAAAGACACATTGATATTCATTCAAATTTCATTTTTCCCGGAATATCAGGACACAATACGTTGGTTTTAAGAAGTATGCCTGTCCTTTCAATTTGTAATATTTAAAGGCAGACTCAGAGATTTCCCGATGAGGGAGCCCTCAATTTTCAACAATTGTGATTTTTTGCTGTACATAATGCTGTCATCATACTAACACGTGTGAAATAGCTAAGCTCAAATCGAAGTTTTTTTTTTTAATCATAAAAATCAACATTTTGTTTTTTAAAATTCAGGATCCGGAAACTTTGTTCAGCACAGTATACTATGGCAATGTACAACATAAATGTTTATTTGCATCAACACGGAAAACTCCGATTCATTCAAAACTTGGGAATTGAAGCATTCTAGGTGCTATCTTTCGTGCTAGTTGACTATTTTTAATTAATATTTTTAAAAATTACATTAGAAATCTCTGAGTCAGACTTAAGTGTTATTAATAGCTATTATAAAATATTGGTAATCAGGACGACATGCCTAATCATTAGAAAATAACTTCTCGATACTGTGTACCACCTAGGGCACCGCGCTCTTGAATTGGATAATATTAGCGAGAGACAATATATTGTGCGTGCGGGGTAAGGTAAGTTAGGTTGTTCATACAGCAAGCAAATCCAAATAAATCATCCTCATCCAGAGCTAAATGATACCTATGGGTATAGAGGAGGGAATGGTTGAGAGAGTTATGCACTCTGTGAAATGCCTGTCTCATACAAGCCATGCTAGGTGATGTAAATCTCGAGTTGTTAAATCGCCAGGACACAGGTTTACACCTATTATTAGATTTCTTCATTTGAGTCACCTGGTGACTTGTACCTATGGCATTATGGAGGTGATTGAAATCGCCACATTCTAATAATAAGTTTGAACCTTTTTTGTAGGCCGCCAGGAATATCTGTCAGGACACTTTGCATTCCGTGTGCGTGTGTATGTGTGTGTACGTGTGTGTGTCACAAAATGTTAAGTGTGTGTCACACGTCTAACAATGTTAGGTTTTTTTATGCAGCGGCCCCCACACCACTTATATTCTTTGACTAGAGCAAGCCAAAATAGTTCAAAGGAACTAAAGAGGGGTTCTCTACAGTAATGAAGAAGTGTACTAGTTCGTTTAAGGACCATTTATTTTTTTTGCATCACAGAACCTTTTGATCTTTCCAGAACCCTGGGAAAATGCGACTGCATCATGAATGCACTAAGCATCTACGGTTAGCCTTCAAATTGCAATAAAAGTCTACAGAAATAACCCTCTATATATAGTAAATAGTATTTAAAGTGCCATGAGAGATTTCAAGTCACCCCACCAATTTTCTCTGTGATATGTAGTGATTCGTGTAGATTAGGCCATGGAATAGATTCCCTATCTTTATTTGGACTGCATGAATAACTTAAAATGAAAACAAAATGTGATTTGTATATGCTAACATTTCAGTAGAAACACAGGATGAATTAGTATTTGATCCTATAGGGAAATTAGAAATTTCACAATTTTGTACGCATGAACAATTATCAGCTTATCCTTGTCAGTGGGGATATTTTTTATTTTTATAGAAAGCTTTACACCAGTGCAAAAATCAGAATTTCACAGTTTGAGAGGGACACCTCTTATTTGAATTTGTTGTTTGAAATCTATCGTTGCACCTTTAGTCACTGAAGTCTACCACCTTCTACAGAATCTGATTGGCTCATACATGATATAGCATGATAAAACCTCTGAGTAACCAATCAAAATAGGTTCTATAATGCCTCTACAAACCTTTTCGCTTTTCGTAGCAGGTCTCTAATGGCCATAAATCAGCTACACGAATCGACGGCGACTATTATGCCCCTACGCCCGTGGGGCGGCGCAACTAACCATCCGCATGACTGTTGGGGGAGAATTCTTTGCATTTCTCGTTAACACCGCGTTTACGTTGTACGCGTTACCACAAAGAAGCGATAATTTTGATCAGTTCCGACGGCAAAAACCAACACTATTTCACTGTTATCCATTTGTATATCATCATGGGCGGCCTCAGGAGGAAAAAAATGTAAATTTATTGGCTGCACAAATAGTGATAAAAAGTTACAAAAATGGAAAACGAAACTGAGTTGCGAATTCACTCGCTAATGACACAAATGAAACAATCATCGTATCCCTTTCAGTCTAAATACCAAATTTGAACCGACGCTCATTTTCACGTTGTACTGATAGTTCCGGCGTAGCACAATTCCATGCCGAACGAGACGCTAATTGTTCAGAACTCGCATCGATCAATGGACGGAAGTGTCCTTTCGAAAACACCAAACAAACCCGCATCGGACGATGTCACGTTTTTCAGGCAAATTACGATCGGTCTTGGGAAACTATTCAAGTTTTCACGTACACGGATATATCAACATCTATGTTACTTATTTTGTCTGGATGTTGTTTTACGACAAATTTTTTCTCACGCGGCTGTTATTACCCAATGTTTACCACGTATTCTAACCATAAGCGTTCATTTTTCAGTCACGCAACGTTGGCGAGATAACCTTCAATGTTTACAACAACAGTAAGACACTTGCCATGGAATTCCAGTTAGGCCAGTCCCACGACATCATCCTTCCATAAATACATGGAAAAAAACGGTGAATGTAAATTGTTAACAATTGCAAAAAAGGTAGGTTTGTATGTAAATCTTCTTTCATTGATTATGGGATTATTATTTCGTTCGTTAAAGCAATATGCGGCGTGTGGGTACTGTGTCATGTGTTGGTGCCCGGGATGCCCCCCAGTAATGGCGGCGACGTAAAGGGTGTGTACGTTCGAGGCTTACCCGTCGGATTCGTGTATATATAAACCCAAAATTTTTTTTTTTTTTGTATAACCATAAATCTCTGTTGAATCATTGCAATACTATGAGTAATAAATATCAATTCCCTTGGCACACAGTTCAGTAGCTTTGTCAATTCACCAGTATTAGAAAATACACCCCCTGGATTTTGGGGTACAGTTTATGATATATGATCCCAGAACACCACAGGGTAAGGTCATGTCATGTATGACAAGTACAACACACTGAAGCGGTCTGTCCTTGGGTGGATGGATATTGTAACTCAATAGTGTGGGGTTAATCTTTATTCGAGTAATTCCACACTTTATTTTCCGAAGGCATCATCCGTTGCATTGGTGAGGTGGTCAAATTAAATGTTTAACAGATCAGGAGGCATTTTAACCCTGTAGTAACTTGGCATTAGGTTTCCACTGAACTTTTTGAACCTATAAATCCTTCCATCATGCCACAGATTGAAGTAAGAGTAAGGGAAGATATGGTCCTTACGAGATCAATGGACAGTAGAAATCTGTAAAGAAATGTACCATTAGGCATTTTATTTCACCCCTAATCACAGGTAAATGTTTAAAAAGTCCATGCTATAGCACAAGGCATAGAGCATGGGTAAGTGGTAATATCGATTGGGAATTAATGCAGAGACAGGGTGGCACATTTTCCCGTTATTAAGGGAACATGAGGAGATTTCTGAGGATAAACGTTCTCTAAATTGCCTTTGTTGGTTGTAGAAACAACTATGAAGGAAGTTTTCAGAGGTTTTGACAACAAAAGTGAAAAGAATGCCAAAATCTAGTGTTGAAACTCGATGCTTACAATTGATTATACGGGAAAGCATGCTGGTGTTTTCTGTCATGTATGAAAAAACAAACTAAATCATCATTTTTTACATGAAGACGGCATGTTGAGCTTCTTCACTTCAGGTGTGACTACTTTAATACAGTGTTTTTAAACATTAAATATACCAAAAAAGCTTGTTTCAGACAAAATTAGGGCAGACTTTTATGGAATATTACTCATTTCATATTTTCAATAGAATGGGATTAAACCACAGTTGTGGGGTTAATTTAAGGGGCATTTCGTGATCACAGCCTCATTCCCCGACTTAACCTCAAAACAGTGAGATTTTCATGTCATCTGGCTGTAACATAGTGATCCAGGTCCAAAATATACGTGCAAATTCGATCGTGTCTGTAAGAAATTCGCCAATTTGTATTGTCTGTCCGTAAAACGGACACATTATAGCACAGTGGCATATGGGCCGTGGGAAAACGAGATTTACTCATAAACACAAAAATGAAAGTTCGGGATAGCTAAAAAAATTGTGAATAAATTTAAGCTTTCTACAAGGATATTTGTGAACAATGATAAAACGAGGTGACTGGAATCACGAAATGCACCTTTAATTATGCACTAGTAATCTTGTTTTGTTTTGGGTCACTAGATATGAAAACGAAAAGTGATTTCAAAATTTCAGTGATTCTGATTGGTGCTTTTTTGCAATTGTATGTTGGAGTGATAAAAATCTGAACGCAAAATTGAGGTTTTTGTCCAATTTGGACTTCAAATGACCATAATTAACACCAAAGGTATAACCCCAGAGAATCAGTTTTGTGTCATTTGTTAAGAAAGCAATAGCAAAACATAGGAAGTAAGTTTGAACAGAATACTCTTTACTAAGAAAAATTATAAGGCAAAATGTTACCCTACACCTTATTTTTCTGCAGGCGTGAAAAAATTATTTCGATTGATAAAAAAATTCAAATCAAAAATTCCAGGGAATTATGGGATTAAAATATGCATTGTATGCCCAATACCTCCCCGTACAACAAGTTCATATTTATTTAGACCTAGGACTCCTAATTTGTTGAGTTGAATTTTTTTATCAATCATTTTTTCCTTCGGCCATAGGTCGGTTATGTACAAAAGAATCTATATCATACCAAATCCAACTGAAATACCAGCAGATACTAGCTGAGCCCTTAGTATTAGAATGAATTAATACAGTTATTAAACATATTCCAATGTAAGAATCCCCGTACTTATGGTTACTATGGTTATAATTTTGACAGGTCAGTAACATTATGTGTTATTCCTAGTTTAGCATGTTGTCTCTTTTTCCCTATTTGGATATCATGGAGCTTTGTTTATGAGGTGTTTTAGTATTTAAGCGGGAGGTAATTTTGCATTTCAATGCCAGATTCAGTTTCTACACAAAATTTCACCCCAGAAAAAAGGTGTTTTCATTCAAAATTCTTTGAACTTCAGTTTTACTCATTTTGTCCTACACGACAAAGTCAGATATGAATGCTGTATAAGTACTTGGTAGATCAGATGAGAGTTTGTTACCCTGAGCATCTGTCACCTGCAAAACCTGTCAGCTTACGAGTGTCAATATTTTTCAATCCACTTATAGTTTGTATTGAAGTTTTGATTTATTCCGATATGGCTAGCTTGCTCTGAGGCTCTCTGAGACTACAAAAACACAGCGTCCTTTGACTATCCAGCAGAGCGTAAGGTTCTACTTCTCTACCAGTCTCCTTGGACCTCCCGAACTATACTGTTTACTACGGAAAAAACTGCTGAAATCCTCGCCCCGGCGGACCTGCACGGAAAGGATGCCGATGCTTCTACCTTTGGATTATCTTGTTTTTCTCTGGTGAAGTTGCTTGTTTCTTCTCACGATGCAATACTGTCGGGTGTTCCCTGTACAGGTGATGATCAGCTTACTTTTCTTACAATCTTCACCATGTGGGAAGCCTTCTTCAGGCTCCGTAGCAACAAGACTCCTTGCGAACAAGGTGTATTCCATCTTTAGCCTTTATAAGGATGGCCCTGCAGGAGTCAAGTGTGTGACTTTCACTTTCACAGTTAAAACACCATTTCTTCTTTGTTGCTGGCTTATCCTTCCTTGACATTGCACCTTGCTTTCAGTCGTGTGCTGTTAGTTGTGGCAGTAATTCCTTACAATGGTTCTTTGATTGGTTGGTGGTTCGTCAGTTTGTCATCCTAAATGTTGCCGTATTATTGGGTTTGTAGCAACCACGACCGAGCTCTGCTTGTCCAGACATTCTAACAAGTCTTGAAACTGTTCTTTAGATTCTTACCTCCTCTGTGTCGTTCAACCTGTTGCTCCATTTGTTTCAAGCTCTATGTAACTGGTTCCAATGGCCTTGATGTTCGCTGATGATCAGTTCACTTGGCATATCCAAAACAGCCAATAGTGTTTGCACTACTCATGGAGAAAACCAAGACAGATTCTCCGGGCCACAAGCATCATTTGATTTATTTCGGACTCATGCCACCTTCTTCATTATTGCCTCAGGATATCCTATACTTGTTTCCATACTTTTTCTTCAACAGAGCCGTCTTAGCTTCCACAAGGCCTTCGCAGTTGGGAGATGCATGCAGCTTTTACCAACAGCATGGGAAGAACTGTGGTGGTTGTTTCGAGGCAAACGGAAGGGAAGTATAAATCTCTCCTTATATCAGTTGTGGTTTTCTTTTCACTCCATGGGTGAAGGCTGCCATCCAGCTGACAGACTCCAATGGGTTTCCATCAAATACTGGTATATTCCCTGTGTGGGTAGTGTTGATTTAACTTGTGCTGCATAAAGTAGCCTCGTCCAAATCCCCTGCTGTTTCATAACCTGGAACATTCCTGGTACATCAACGGCGATCTATTAGCATTGTAGTATCTATTTTCTGTTGTGAGTTACTGTTACAATTGATATATTGTTCTTGTTTGTAATTCTTGTATTGAGTGTCAGTATTGTTGCATTGCTACCATGCTGGGTGTTTGGCTGGAGGATATGCAGTAACTCTGTGCACATATCACTTTGGGCTCAACTGTGTTGTATGTTTTGTTGCTTGGGTAGGGTTTTGTCACTCATTTCTAACACACTGTAGCGCAGGGCTTACTTCAAACTGACCCTGTGGGGCATATTTCACGCTACCACATTATGATGGTGTTGTGTTGCTGAGTCTTATCTGAAACATACTGCAGGTTGAAAATCTGGTGTTTTTGCAAACACATTGTGATGCATTTCCTACACCACACTGTGATGGAGGCATTTGATTTGCGTCGGATTAATCGGCTGCACTCTATTATCTTGCCATGTTTGCGGAAAGCTGGTTTTTGCACTAGACCTAAAGTGCTACGCTTCATCGCACTGGGCACGGGTGATACTGTTCAAATAGAAATCATGGATACCAAACATGCCCATTTCCTCTCGATCATATAAAGGTTGCATCATATTGCGCAGCATAGTATTCTGGGTTGGATGGTCGGATTGAGAAGGACGAGTCATGCCACTGTTGCAGTGCAGATGTGTGGCATTGGCCGTTTGACCAATTCAACATTACAAATATCAAGATCTTTTGTTGCTGATCTATGGGGCAATGGCCCTTCACCAGGCTGCGAGGCTAGCCGATAACGTGTATCATAAAGTTCGATGAATGGTCTGTTATTGCATTGACATATGCAGGAATTTGGTTACGTAAACACCATCGTTGTCATATGTTGCTGTATTTCTGGCATATCCATATCAGATGTGTTAAACTGTGGCACTGACCCCTGTGACACCTTCTTGCATCAAGCTGTGATGTGGGGCTTCTATAATACATGGGTCACAATATGTCGCGTTGGCGGCCCAAGTTTCCCTTTATACATGTTGAATATCTGGTCATGCCGTCATGTCGCCACCTCTGTACTTCTGACAGCGTTCAGTGTCGACAGTTATGCTGTGGCATCGGGACCCCGTGGAAACCTTTCCTCATCAAGCGTGATGTGGGCCTATAATTCATAGTGTCGTTGTCATGTCCTGTTGGCAGCTTGGTACCGTCGTGGGGACATGTTGAATATCCGTCGTGCCATCTTGTCGCACGGTCTTTCTGACGGTTCGTGAGCTAAATGTTTATTGCTGTGGCCCCCCCCCCCCCCCACTGACCCGTTGACACCTTCCTGACAATCAAGCTGTGAGTGGGCCTATATTCATTGGTGTCATCATCATGTCGAGTTGGTGGTCCAGTTCCCATGTTGAACATTTTTGTTTGTTGAATATTTGTGGCACCATCATGTTGTCCTGTCTTTGACGTTTTCAGTCGACATGTTTATGTTGGGCAATGACCCCTGGGACAAATTTCCTGCATCAAGCTGTATGCGGCCTATTATAAGGTCATGGTTGTGTCATCATCATGTCGAGTTGGCGTTCCAGTTCCATGTTGCATGTTGAATAGTTGTTGATACAATCATGTTGACACTGCTTTTCTGACGTTTTCAGCGTCGTACATGTTATGCTGTGGCACTTGACCCTGTGACACATTTCCTGCCATCAAGATGTGATGCGGGGCTATTATAGTTAATGGTTTTTGTCATCATCATGTCGAGTTGGCGGTCCAGTTTCCTTGACATGTTGAATATTGGTTGACAATCATGTTTGTACTGTCCTTCTGACGTTTTTTCGCTCTACATGTTATGGTTGTGCACTGACCCCGGTGAAACCTTTCTGCATCAAGCTGTTGATGCGGGCCTATTATAGTTCATGGTGTATATCATGTCGAGGTGCGGTCCAGTTTCCCATGTGACAGGTTGAATATTTTTTGTACCATCATGTTGTACTGTTCTTTCTGACGTTTTCAGCGTCGTACATGTTATGCTGTGGCCCTGACCCCTGTGACACCTTTCCTGCATCAAGCTGTTGATGCGGGCCTATTTAGTTCATGGTGTCGTCATCATGTCGAGTTGGCGGTCCGTTCCCCCATGTTGGACATGTTGATATTTGTGTTGTTACATCATGTTTGTTACTGTCTTCGACGTTTTTCAGCATCGACAGGTTATGTTGTGGCATGGACCCCTGTGACACCTTTCCTGCATCAAGCTGTGATGCGGGCCTATTATAGTTCATGGTGTAATCATTCAGTAGATAGTTGGCGGTCCAGTTCCAATGCTTGACATGTTGAATAAAAGGTGATTGGTACATCATGTTGTACGTCCTTCTGACGTTTCCAAGCATCGGGACATGTTATGTTGTGGCACTGACCATGTGACACCTTCTCTGCATTGTTTTTTTTTTTTTCAGCTGTGATGCGGGGCCTATGATAGTCATGGTGTCATCCTCATGGCGACGTTGGGGTCCGTTCCCATGTTGAAATGTTGAATATTTGTATGTACATCATGTTGTATGTCTTTCTGACATTTTCAGCCGTTCGTACATGTTAGGTTGTGGCACTGACCCCTTGGACACTTTCCTGCATCAAGCTGTGATGCGGGCCTATTATAGTTCATGGTGTCATCATCATCGAGTTTGCGGTCAGTTCCATGTTGACAGTTGAAATTTGTTGCCCATCATGTTTGTACTGTCCTTCTGACGTTTTCAGCATCGTACATGTTATGTTGTGGTACTGACCCCTGTGACACCTTTCCTGCATCAAGCTGTGATGCGGGCCTATCATAGTTCATGGTGTCATCATCATGTCAGTTGGCGGTTCCAGTTCCAATGTTGACATGTGAATATTGTTGACCATCATGTTGTTGATGCCTTAGGATCAACCGTGGCGACCAATCCTTAGTCTGTCTACAGATTCAGTTACTAGATAAGTACTAGTAGAGCTTGCAATATTCAATGGACAGACACATCTTCAATGGCCTGCATTCTTGCCTCACTATGGCAACTGTGTTTCAATTCCCAGTGTTTGTCTTCACCACATTAGATCTTCAGCCTCTCTTTCAACTGTTGATGTTTTTCAGTGCATTTAATTTGCACAGAAGTTCAGCCTTTTGGCTTGCGCTTGTAGAAGCACGGGCCAGTACTGCCTGTGCTTCCTTTCGATACACAGGACTGGGACGTAGTGATGCTGAGGGCGAAATCTCGCTCCATTCTGACACTTAAGATTATTAATGATTTTGTTTATACGAGAAACACCCGCAATCGAGATATATGTATGACACCGTCTGAACCCGGGTCTGGACCAGCGTGAACTTGAATAGCGCCCTCCCTCAATCGATACCGACTCACGTGCGAATTATGTAGTTAGCTCCTTACTTTCTCACAATTGCCAATAATGATTGGCGTTTAAACCATTACTTCTATTCAAAGGTCACGTATCGGGCTAATCATGGCACATCTGTGGATACAGTCCTTCTAATGGTACAACAAAGCCAGGTACATGAAAACTTGACAGTAGATAGGATTTTTACTATAAGTAGGCGTCTTTATTCCACTTTAGGCTTGCGAAGAAGAAGATAGAGAAACTTTTTCCTCGCAACAAGCAGGGAACGGTATGATTAAAGTTTGATACGCACTGAGACACCCTTAAAAATTACAATTACCAACACAAACTGTATTGGTGATGGTAAACACGAAGTAAATCTGGTGTATTGTAAAACAGTGGTAAAAATACGGATCTTTCCGAAAAAGTCCGACACCGTGCCGCAATATATATCGCCAAAGCACTCGCCGAGGGCCATGTGCGGACGGTTAAACTGCGGATGGACAGGCGAAAATAGGGCCCACCGGAAGGGAAAATGCATGTATGTAAACTAAAATATGGCACTAACAAACCCTTCGGATAAATCACTGAACGTGTCTTAAATGTGGGTGTCCTAAAATGTCTATGGTTTCTTTGCAGCGCCCACAGATTACATTCTTTGAATAAAGCGAGGCACGAAAAATAGTCTAAAAGAAACCAAACAAGCCGGTTCTCTAAATACTGAAGAAATTACTGCGTTCTTATGGACCATGTTGCATCACAGAACCTTGGATCTTTCAAGAACCTGTGAAAATGCCAACTGCATCATAAAGCACTTAAAGCATTCTACAGTATCGCCTTCAAATTGCATAAAAATTCTACCAGAAATGACCCTCTATATTATAGTACAAGTATTTAAAGGTGCAATGAAGAGATTTCAAGTCATCCAAAATTTTCTGTGTGATATGTAGTGATTTTGTGAGATTAGGGCACGGAATGGATTCCTATCTTTTATTTTGGCTGCAGAACTAATTAAATGGAAAACAAAATGTGATTTGTAATATGCGTAATATTTCAGTAGAAAACAGCTGATAACGTAATTGCTCCTATCGGAAATTAGAAATTTTCACATTTTTTTACCCAAGAAAACAGTTCTAGCTTAATCCTTTCAGATGGGGATATTTTATTAGAAGCTTTACACCATGCCAAAAATCAGAATTTTCACATTGTAGCGACACCTCTTATTTGAAATCTATCAGTGCTACCTTTAAGTCACTGGAAGGTCTAGCACCGTTTCTTACAGTATCTCTGATTGGTTCATTACATGAGATAGCATGATATAACCTCTGGAGTAACCAATAAAAATAGATGTTCATAATGACTCGAATTGACATACCATCATACATTTTCATATAACCCAAATGTATAAACCAATAAAATCGTTTCTGTTGACATTCAGTGGCAATATGAGCTAATATTAATATCAATTCCCTTGGCACAGGTTAAGTAGCTTTCATTCACAATGTATTTAGGAAATATACCCCCTGGATTTTGGGTATGATATATGATACCCAGATCACACAGGGTAAGTTCATGTCAATGTATGTACAAGTACAACCCACTGAACTGTGTCCTTGGTGGATGAGCATTATTGTAACTCATAGTGTGGGGTTAATCTTTATTCAGAGTAACTTCCACACTTTAATTTTCCGAAGGAATCATCGTGCACTTGGTGAGGTGGTCAATATTAAATGTTTAACAGATCAGGAGGCATTTAACCCTGTAGTAAATTGGCATTAGGTTTCCACTGAACTTTTTGAACCTATAAATCCTTCCATTTCATGCCACATATTGAAGTAAGGAAGATATTTTCCATTACTAGATCAATGGACATGTAGAATCTGTAAGAAAATGTACCATTAGGCATTTTATTTCACCCCTAATCACAGTAAAACTGTTAAAAGTCATGCCTATATCACAAGGCATAGAGCATGGGTAGTGTAATATCGATTGTGAATTACTGCAGAGACAGGGTGGCAAATTTTCCCCGTTAAAGGAACATGAGGAGATTTTCTGAGGATAAAACTTTCTCTAAATTTGCCTTTGATTGGTTGTAGAACACATATCAAGAATGTTTCAGAGGTTTTTTGACAACAAAAGTGAAAAGAATGCCAAAATCTAAGTGTTGAACTCGACTGCTCTACTAATTGATCTATACAGGAAAGCATGCTTGTGTTTCTGTCATGTATGAAAAAAACAAACTAAATCATCCTTTTTTACATGAAGACTGCATGTTGAGCTTCTTCACTTCAGGTGTGATACATTTAATACATTGTTAAACATTATAAATATACCAAAAAAGCTTGTTTCAGACAAAATTAGGGCATACTTTTCTGGAATATTACTCATTTGCATATTTTCAATAGAATGGGATTAAACCACAGTTGTGGGGTAATCTTAAAGGGGCATTTCGTGATCCACAGCCTCATTCCCCCGACTTACCTCAAAACAGTTGAGATTTTCATGTCATCTGGCCTGTTAACATTAGTTATCCATGTGTGCCAAATCTTACGTGCAAATTCGATCGTGTCTGTAAGAAATTCGCAATTTTGTATTTTCTGTCCGTAAACGGACAAATTATAGCACAGTGGCCTATGGGACCGTGGGAAACGAGCATTTACTCATAACACAAAACTGAAAAGTCGGGATCAGCTAAAAAATTGTGAATAAATTATAAGCTTTTCTCAAGGATATTTAGTGAACAATGAATAAAACAGAAGGTGCTGGAATCACGAAATGCACCTTTAATTATGCACTACGTAATTCTTGTTTTGTTTATGGTTCACTAGATATGCAAAAGAAAAGATGATTTCCAAAATTTCAGTTGATTCTGATGGTGCATTTTTTGATGTTTTGAGCAAATGCTTGCATGACAAGCCACTGTATTGTAATTTATGTCCGTTTATGCAAAATTACGAATTTTGCATGAGAATTTACACGTAAGATTAGGCACATATACTATACTTAGGCCAATGGTTCAGATGATATAAAAATCTCAGCTATTTTTAGGCAAGTCGGGGGATGAGGCTGTGGATCATGAAATGCCCCTTCAACTTTAAAGTGTTCTGGCTACTCTGGGTGGAATATTAAATATTTGTACATTGTTATCTTCATTAGACAGGACAATGTTCAAGCTATTTTATATAAATGTCAGTGAGTTGTGATCCCTAATATTTTGACACATTGGGCCAAAAAAAAACAAGTTTGTCTCGGAAGAAATGTGAAAAATGCTAATGCGAAATGCGTTTTTTTTTTAGAAAAATGCTAATGCGAAATGCGTTTTTTCTTTTTTTTTTTAATGCATTTTTGGCCCACTTTTTTCAATTTTTCGGCCGCTTCGCGGCAAAATTTTTTTTTCTGATTTTTTTTTCAAAAAAAATTTAAAATGAGTAAAACCTAAAAAAAAAAAATTATGTGGTCAAAAACCAATTTTAAACATAATGCGCGCGGTCTTCTGAGACAAACTTGGTTTTTTCTTGGCCTTACTAACAAACATTGCTATCTTCAGTAGATAGCACATAATGTTCATGGTTTCTATCTGGTTGTTAGCAAGTGTGTGTAAAATATGCTGCTTCACCACTCACTATAAGCACTGCTATCTTTGGTGAGCAGCATATGAATATTTAGGCTCTTTGATTGGCATTGTTTTCAGTAAGTTTTTACCAAAGAGTATGTAGGTAAACTGTTCATATACCACTCACTTTTAAACCACATGATGGCAGTGGCGTAGCCAGCTTTTTTTTTCAGGGGGGCACATATATTTTCAGGGGGGCAAGCATATATTAAAATTTGTTAGTATAGTATATGGCCTATGTAAATCACTATTTTTTCAGGGGGGCAAGAGGAGGGCAAGATTCCCCACGGGGGAAGCTGCCCCCCACCCCCTGGCTACGCCACTGCATGATGGTTGGGCTCTCGACATGGTTGTCTTTACATAGTTGCGAGATAGTTTTAACAAGAAATATAAAGGAAAACTATGCTGATATATCTCTCCCTTCACAAAAAAATTAAGTTCACAAATTTCAAAAATATTATCTCACAAAACCCAGAATGTCAATTAGAACTCACAATGCAAATTAGGTCTTTCTGAATATACGTGGATGGAAACACTCCTTGTTTGTTTTCTGTTACCTAAATTAATAAGAGAAGTATAGATGAGGTGACATGCGATGTCAGCATCCGGCAATGAACAAAGCACTGGCCGAACATATGCGTGTGCACCTGCAGGGCTTGTGCTTTTAAAATTCGCGCTCAATCAGTATGATAAGGCTATTGAATGCTGTAGCTGTATGGGCATATTCTTTGCACCTTTAACATGTCAGTAGACCAGGTGCTAACTTGTGTTTGTAAACATTGATGTCACATCATCTATAAAATAGGTCTTTCTGATACATTTTAATGGAAAACTACTAGTTTTTTTTTGTTGCTCAAGTATTTAAATGAATCTTTTTTGCAAGATGTTGAAGTGTTTGTGTGTATGGCTGTCTATGTATTTGCACCACATTTTTTATGGAGTTTCTGCCTTTTTAAATCATCTGAGAATTTTCTTACAGTCAAATAATCATTCTCATATCAGTGAAAAGACATTCTCCTACAATGCATGTGCCAAACTTGCACACAATTTGCTAGTGCTTAGTGCATAAAACAGCACACTCCCATTTCCACATGAGAAAACTAACAAACCTTGGTTTCCATGGATACAATGGCTATTCAGCCCTAGCTTAAAAAAGGGTTAATCATATCCAGAAATCAATGCACCAATTTGTCAGTATACACTTGAATGATGGATCAATGAACTGTGGACATGGAATTGATACTATGATATATCATAGATCATACATAGAAAATAATGGATCATTTGAACTGTGTCCTGGAATTGAGATTATGATATGTCAAAAATCATACCAGCACCATGTACAATTTGCCAGTACAATTGTGTGTAAAGAGAATGGAAATTTTATGAAGACACCTATTTTCAGAAATATGATGTTATTCAATCGTACGAGCAAATTGTAGCCAAAAGATAGAGACCAGAAATGCAGTGTAAACACGCCTTCTGCAGTATATTCTTATTTTTGACTATGTGCTGAAGAAGAAAGCACATTTTGTTAAAGAGAAAAGGATCTGAAGTCATAGTACTAATTCACATGATATGAGCAAATTCTATCCAAAATGGCATTGTAAAAAGCACCCAATTGACATGAAATGGGGCTTTTAAAAAGATATCCACCCAATTCACATGCATTGGGCGGATACAGTAGAAGAGGAGGCCTGAAAAGCACCAATTCAATAAATTGGGTGCATTTCATCCCCAAGTGCTCAAAGCACCATTATGCAATTGTTAGTTTTAGTAATTTTTGGTGATTATTAACACACCCCCTGGTACAATTTTCTTCTGTGAGTAAATCACTGCAAATAAAAATTCTAATCAATCAATCACATCACATAATGGATAGAAGTGTGTGCTGCCCATAAGTTACAGGGCATAGTGACATGTTTGAAACTGCCTTGAACTGTGATACAGAAGGTCTCTATTGTAATTAGACTCTGCTCATTCATGATTTTTATGCCATACAGGACAAAGAATGAATCATTAAACTTGTTAGGCATCAATGCATTTACAATTTTCTTTGCAATTGGATATCCAAATTTAACACCACGATCCTCATGAGACTATGCTCGGGATTCATGCAGTCCCATATCATTGGGCATATGGCAAATGCTGATACATCATCGGAGACGAGGTTCTATTTCTCATGGGAAAGCCTTGATGCGATTGTGACACCCCAACAGTGTGGGATTACACCCCCCCCCGGGTTACCACCACCATGTCCCAAAGGTGCCAGTAGTATTATTTTAAAAAAATCATGTAGCCTAGCCTACTGCTATGACGTACTAGACCTAGGCTAGGGCGATCGGCCTGCCCTCTTGAATGTGAGCATTTTGACAAATGAATGAGTACACATTGTAACATACGAGAGTGCATGGGCTGAAAACTTTTGATCACTACCACAGTGTGATGTGTCAGCTACGATAGTGGTCATGTAATAAGTACAAAACCTGTGATCAAGCATAGGCTAGGAACTGATTCGATCTCAATATGCTGTTCATCATGAGACCGTCATGGTAATTAGTGGTGATTATCGTATTCACACATATTATGTGGAGGCCTTGCTGACACCATGCAGAGACCTGACTTTTGGCTCTATCTCACTGGAATATAGTAATACCAAAATGTTAGAATTAACAACGTGCTGGTATTTATTTAATCAGCACGAACACCTCTAAAAAGGCTTTAGAACCTTTTTGTTTTCCTATATATGGAACCTTCAAGAATGGAACCCTCCAAATGGTTCTTAAAAATCGGAGAACCCAAAAAAGGTTCTATAGAAAAACCCGATCGCCTAATCGCCTCGTCCCCAAGCCCCAGATTTTACCAGAGGGTGTTCAAAAATTTTGGTATCAGAAGACAGCTACTTTTTTCTCATTTACCATGGAAATCTTTAGAGCCAAGGGTTGTTTGGTTTGGATTTTATGAGTAAAATGGGGCTTACCAAATCACGTTTTTAGCTCTCGCAATAAAACGGATTGAATATCGTCCCGCGAAACTTACAGATTGGGTTTTTGGGTGATGGCACAATCTATCAAGATGAAACTCATATCCTGAAATCGGGCCATCCCCCCTTTACGAATTCTTTTTTGGTTTCGTTGAAGAACCTTCAGGGTACCATATAAGGACAATTTTAGAACCGCTTTCACCTTTTTTTTCTTAGAGTGAACATTGTCCTGTCCACTGAAGGAGCAGTGATAAAGTTAAATATTTGCCCTCTGTTGACAGGTGGGATATTACATTGGTCAAAAAATACACAGCAAGTGCACTCAGTTTGGTTTGGAAGCTACAACATGTGTTTTGCAAACTGATGTAACCACCGACTAGTCTAATTGATACACAGCCATTATATTATAGCCGTTCACTGTAAGGTAGTTGTGGGAGGTTTATTGAACCAATGCAAAATCTGAGATGAATAGTCCTTTTCTATTAATTACCTTAAGAGATAGGAGGTTAAACTTTTCATATAGAAGTCACACGGATGCAAATTACGTATTACAATTCACGAGGATGCAAATTACGATTACAATTGATTCCGTCATGCCGTGTTAGATTGTCAGGTAGCGCTTGACGAATAAAATGGCAAAACCCGAACCCGCTCATTTGCATCCTTTGAGACTTCTAATATGAAACGCAACAATCGGGAAAAAGCACACACAAGGTGTGCCTCGTACTGCTGGATTTTTACAAAAAAGAAATGACATTTTCAAACACGAGTATAAGTCTCAATCTGCAACCAAAAACATATCAAAGAAAATAATAATCAACTTTTGGAGTTTTAATCCCTCAATTTTGTAGACTATTTGAGGACAAAGGTAGGTGTACAGGTTTCTGAATTCAGCAAACAACGATCAACAGCTTGATTCGTTTACTTGGTAATTGTATATGTGGGTAGATGGAATCAAAGTCCCTCGTGGAAATGGACAACAAGCACACTGTTGAAAATAAGTCTTTTCTGCTGATAAACAAGGTATATTGTTCCGCCTTTTTGTACCAGAAACTATATGAGCAGAAAATATATTGTAATAAAGGAACATAAAAACCATGCAGAATAAATCTGTTGCATAGATATCCTCCACTCAAAAAATATTTTTACTCAATGTTACGAAATGGTACGCCCTACTAGTAAATATACTCGTCTTTTGTGCAAGGTTTTTACTCAACTTAACTCAAATTTTACTCAACAGAAAGGGTTTTGTTCTTTTTACATCAACTTTTATCAATGAAGAAGCATGGAACTAGTTACTATAAGCTGCTAAAATGGCCCCAAAAATGACTTGACTCATTTAAACAAAACAACATCCTAACACCCAACCACACCACCACCCCCAATCCCAACCCCACACCGCCCCATGCACTACCCCATGCACCACCACCTAAGCCCCACATCCCCATTTCCCCCCATGAAAAAGAAAGGAAGATTTACAAATCCCAATCTTCTGTTTATAAAATTGCAAATATACAATAGCTCTCTATCAATGGATTTGCTCATACACACATTTGATAAATAATGTTAAATTTTTGTTTGACTCTACTGCAAATGTTTGATCAGCTGTGTAGCTTTCTTCTGCATAACACAACGAGTGCAATGGCCGATTGCGGTTGACGGGAACAGAAATCTTCTTACGATTTCTCGGGAAAATTGAATTGGGACTGGTTTGTACCAGACTTGAACATCAATTCACTATGTGCTCTAAATTTTCACATTAAATCAGTATGGAACACGGGATCTATACAATTGGAAAAACAATTTGCCCTGTTTAGTTGAGCTTTGATCTCGTGCAGGAGTGATAATAGGGTTGTAACCAGGCCCCTACCCAGTGGGGGGAAAGGGCAGACCACCCGCCCCAAGTTGGGGAAAGATCCCCTTTTGAAAAAAAAATTGCCCCTCCCCTAAAAAAATCCTTGTTATTGGCCTTGGTGCACTCAAAATATATACAAGTTCATAGTACTATTGGAATTGTGGATTAAAGGCTGACTCGAGATTTTGAAATAAATAATTTTTTGGTAATGTAGTATGAACATAGTCATCTAGAGAACTAAGATAAGTCACCTAATCTGCTTAATCCCGAATTAGTAGTGATGACTTCAGATTTTTGTTTTCATGTAGTAACATTTCTGAACAGTCTAACGTGCCATAGGATACACCGTGTATACCAAATTCTGGATCCAGAAATTTTATAAAACAAATTTTGTGATTTGCACATGAAGGCTTCATTGACTTAGTTTATTTCAAACAGTGATTAGTGTATGGGACAAGCATTTTTATATGCAAAAAACCACGATTTGTTTAAAATTGAATTCGGCCTTAGCGAAAATCTGTGGAGTCCGCCTTAAAAATGAGCAGTTTTTATCTAGACTTTCTAACATTAGCTACAAAAGAAACCACCCAAGGCTTGCCTCAATTTATCAAAGCAAAATTATTGCAAAAAAACTTTTATGTATGTGGGTAACCAAGTGGCAGAAATATTGTTGGCCTCAGTATCTTCTGTTATCAATCGGTACACATGAATACAAGCCATTTTATGTCTATCTGTGTTTTAAACTAATGTGGCGAATATACAGCCAGTTTGGTCTAAAACAACTGTCATCCTCGTTTTGATTCGGAACTTAACTACATCATGTACTCATTTCAATAAGATTGATTAAACTCCTTGGGAATTTGGAGGTCCTATACCAAGTAATATTGTGGTTGTGCGGTGTTTCATGTTTCTATAGACAGTAATGATATGCCTTGAGATATCGCCATTTGACGTTGAGTATGTTGTGTACGGTCACCCTAAGAAGCTGAATCATGGACTTTGGTGGCTCTTGAGACCATTACCATGGTAACGGATTACTTAATTGTAGACCTTGTACTTACTAGAAGGATATCATTTGGATGTTGTTTTGCAATTAGATGGTTTGGTACAGTTAGTACACAGGCCCCACAGACCATTTATGAAAGTGTGGTGAATTTCTTACTCACTCACCTGAATTAAATTTTACTGTTCATTCAATTAGCTTAAACCCTCGGTTTTTAATTAATATTAGGGAAGGTAGATGTGCCGGGAAAAAATCGTGAAAGAAAAGTTTGTATTCACGAAATTACCCAACAGGATTTTTACATTTCAAAACATGTGGATGGAATTTTACGTACAAATCTATTGAAATTTGACCCTTTTCCCCTCAAAATTGCAAATGATCTGTCCATCGTGTGGTACCATTAACAAAAGACGTGTGAGGTGGTCTTTGGTATTATACATATGAGGTAGGAAGCGACTTTCGATGTAGCGATACCCACTGCGCGGGTCACTGCGATCAATATCGGCGGACCAGAAGACTTTGGTCGGACAGTGACCTGTGATATTGTGTCATCTTCTTTTAATAGGGCATAATACAAAGAATGTATTGTATTTGTATTTCTTTGAACGTTTGAAGCGACATATTTTTGTATTGACGATGTGCCATGTGACATCACCGCCGGGCAAGAAACAAAGCTGTCCGGTGGTATGCGTGAGCACCTGTAGGGCTTGTGCTTTTAAAATTCGCGCTCAATCAGTATAAATAGCCCATTGCTGTAGCTGTATGTGATGTCCTTCGCACCTTGATCACGTCAGTAGACCAGGTGCTAAGTTGCGTGAGTAAACATTGATGTCACATCAACTATAAACACACCATGAATAACACAAAAGTTGATCAGGGCAATGATTGACTACATTCAAAATCCCAGGAATAAAATATACGCTATTTATACATTGCAAGCATTGTTGATGATATTGATCAATGTTTTCTACTGTCAAAGAGCGATGCAACGTTTTACACACCTATCTTATAAATGGAACATTCCTGAAAAAGTTTATGCTCATTACGAATATTCGACTGGTTCCGATTCCTTGCCAATTGATGGCCAAAAATCGCAGAAATTGAATAGAATTGGGTGTGAAGAAATACTTTTCAGCACGCACCTTCAAAATCTTGTTGGGTAATTAGATGAATACCAACTTTTCTTTCACGATTTTCTCCCGACACTACTACCTTCTCTAATATTAATTAAAAACCGAGGGTCTAAGCCAATTGAATGGACAGTAGTAGAAAATTAAAATATAATTTAAATTTTTTTGGGGGGCGGTGGGGGGGGGGGTTCTTGGATTTTGGTTGGGTACCCATGCTCGTTCCAAAAAAGCGGGACAAGCTGCAAATGTGGGACTACCACTAGGGGTATCAAATTCACAATCATCAATTTCTAGTCCTGCTAGGGGTATCAAATTTAGATGTGATTGTGACTGGTTCAATGATACAAAGAGGAAAAATTAAACTAAACATAGCAGCAAAATAACCCTGAGTGTGTAATTTTTCTGGTGGTAGTACAAGTGTCATTTTTCTTGTATATATTGGCTATTTTAAAGGTATATATTTTGTTCACACATTGAGAACAGGTCCCGCAAGGGGTATAATTTAACTGCAAATTGGTGCCATTAGGAGTATGTTTTCAATGAAAAACAGTATAATTTCACTAAAAACTGGTCCCGTTAGGCGACAAAAAAAGAAAACCCTGTTTTACGGGTGAGCGGACCTTTCGAGTAGGGTCGGTCGGTCGGGCAAATTTTTTTTTTTCTTTTCTGGAGGTCAAAATTGGCCCAAAATAGCCCCAAAATCTGAAAAATCAAGATAAAAAATGAACATTTTTACAAACAAATTTTCGAGAAAAAAAAATAGCCAAAATTGATAAATTTGGGCTAAAAACAGGCTGATTTTACATGATTTTTGGAAAAACTAAAAAAAAAATTTTGCAAAATTGAAAAATCAGGGTCGGTCGGGCCCGTAAAACAGGGTTTTTTATTTTCGTCGCCTTAGGGGTATATTTTCACTGAAAATTGGTCCTGTTAGGGGTCACTTTTGGAACCCCTGGAATGAGCACGAGCATGGGTACCCAACAAACCCCTGAGAACCCTCCCCGGGTACAGTAATTTCTGACTACATGGATATAGGTGCATTTTTTATGATCCTAGCACCGTCTTTTTATTTATGGTTCATTAGATATCTGGAGAAAAGGTTATATCCAAATTACAGTTCATTCCAATGGCGTGTTTTGATGTTATGAGCGAATATTCATAACACCGTATAAGATAAACAACTGTGTTGTATTTTTCTGTCTGTAGACAGAGGGCCAAACATGCCAAAATACGATTTCTTCCAGAGTAGTTCATATTTGCATCTTAAAGGTGGGTGTTCTGATTTATGTGTATCTTGTTCTCCACTTGATATGAGAGCCTGGCACCTGCATACACTTACCATCAAGTATCGTGGGAAACAAACTTGCGGTTTTTGATAATAGAAACGATAATGCACATTGCAAGACCCTATTCACTGCTGTGCTAATATTGATGGTTAACCACTACAACGACAGTTTTTTGTTTATATGTTTGCAAAGAAGTGGATTTGGAAGCTGAAATTGCAGGACGATAATGAGAAAAATACAGCCTTTCATCTGATATCAAAATTTATACTACTTCCGGTTAAATCAGGGGGGTCCCAGAGGCGATCGGAACAAGCACCTTTAAGATTATAGGCACACATATACTAACAATAGATGTACAAATCAGATATTAACTTTTTTAGGATAAGTCAGAGGTGGAGCTGTATCATTAAATACCCCTTTAATTACACTGCAAAAATGTGTTTGAATGGTGCACAAATCCATTTTGCCTCTTAATATTTAGAAAATTAGTTCAATGTAACATTCCTGTAAAAAAAATTTTTTTTTTGCAAATGAAAAGCTATTTAAGATTGGCAGCAAAAATTCATGAAATTAATTTGTTTTATTTTATTTGTTTTATTAATTTGATTTATTTTATTTGTTTTATTAACTTGATTTAATAATACACAATTTGAAAATTTATTGCCCTTGGTAATGAGTTGAAACAAAGGTGACTCTCAAGATATGAGAGCATTGTTTAATATAGAAAAAACAGCATACATTTCGTACGGGGGTTTAACAACATGTCTATAGCCACGAACAAAATTCTTATTACTACTGTAAACTCAAACACATTCACAGTGAAAGTGACTGTCAATAAATGCATCCACTTTAAAACCAGTTGGCCTTTTCTCTCCTTCTTTAGACACAGGAAATTATATTTACACTATACCTATTATGTACAAAATATTACCATACACACTCTCTCTCCATACTTGCTCCTTTTCCTTCCTTTCCTACCATAAAAAAAAATCTTACCATATGAGCTTTGGCTATATCACCATGAGTGCAGGTTTATCTGTACTAGCTGCCATATCTGACATTGGCATCAGCGACTTCTCTATATTCTTGGCCAACATACAAAATCAGCCAATTTTAGGTTTAATAGCAATTTTTAGGTGTATAATTATTGCACTTTATTACTCCTGGGGATTAGTTCAAAGGGGTTAATAATGCAAGGCGCTTTGGTTTGTCAATAATTTAATTATGAAGACAACTGTTTATTCACATCTCACTTGACACAATATCTCATGACCTTAACCACTAGAAATGATGCATAAATATGACCCACCTAAAGGGAACTAGTCCATCTTTTGGCATGGACAGCTCATCATTAAATATTAATCAACTCAAGCCCCAAGTTTCTGGGCATACCTTTGACATATATTTAGACATATTTAATCATAATAGGAAACAGTTTTCAGTGTTCATTTTTGTAAGTCAGTGGACTTTGAGATGGCTTCTTTAGCTGACTTATTTCCTTTAGGGACCATCGTCCCCATAACCCAAATATTTTACGGTAGTGATCAAAAGTTTTTCATGTCTGAAGAAAGCTACTATTTCAGTGCACATAGTGTACTTGTACGTATACGTACGTATACGTACCCAAATTATAAAGAAATACAAAAGACTTTTACAAAATCCTCTTGGGATTCTCAGTTTTGAGATGAGAAAGGGTAAAAATTTCAGAACTGATCCAACAACATTGTAAACAAATTCATTTGTGTCAAAATGTTTGATTTCATGTGTCAAAATTTAATTATTGAGAAAAATGTTACTGATGAAGTCATATCAATTGGTTGTTAATATCTTTTATTTGAACAAAAAGATATCAAAAATCGCACATACCTTTTTGTTGATAACTTTAAAACTCTATAGTGAAGAATGCAGCTTCAGAACTGTAAAAGTAAACTGTCCCGGGGTGAATGTTACAACGTAATGTATTTCCTTAAAAAGTTGCATTGCATTTGTGGGAAATTATAACGTATGTACGTACTGGTACGTATCGTACGTGTACGCTTTCTTCAGGGACTGTATTTCTCATTTACCATGGAAAATCTTAGATCTAAAAGGTATTTGGTTTTGGATTTATGAGGCAGAATGTCTCACAAATTACCTCATTAAAACTTGTGAATAACCAGAACCTGGCCCGTCTAAGGTTTCCTTGCAGAAGTGGGGCTATCTGGAAGCAGATCAGGATATTACCTGTGGGTTGTGGAACAGCACCACAGACAATGGAACACTCTTGGTCCGCCCATTGCTGGAGCAACAATGCAACAATGCACAGACAAGGCCTTGCGGAATTCAGTGAAGCATCCAGACGCTTGGGTACCGCTCTCTGGCTGGATCATATTTTGAGAACCACAGTGGTTTGACACGATAAGAAGAACCAATTGATATCAGGCAGTAACAACATAAAATTTCTGCTTCAGGGAAGCAATGCCGTAAAACAAAGCCTTTATCATGCAACTTATAAAATAATTGTTTCAGTGTTCATTCATTTTTTTAATTCTTAAATAGCATTTTTAAATTTGTTGAATTATGTTCTTTTCATTTGAAAAAGCTATGTAATGACAAGCCGTATTGCGGGTTCCTGTCAGCTTGATTGCTGGCTGTGTCGGCTTGATGAGTATCCTTTTTCTGCAATTATTCATTTGGCAAAGTGGGGTTACAGATTTGACAGGCCCTAATACCCTTCCTGTAACTCTTCACTCTTTTATGCATCGTTGTTTTTTATAATCTGTATATGTAGTGAGAAATAATAAATAACTGAATGAAGAGTAATTAAAGGTGTTGTTCCGATTTATGTTATTGTTGTTCTCTACTTGATATAAGAGCCTCGCACTTGCACATACACCCCATCAATCAAGTACCGTGGGAAACAACTTGCGGTACGGTAGACGCACTAATTCATGTTGCAAACCCTATCATACTGGGCTAATATTTTGATAGTTAACCACTAAAACGGCGGTTTTTTGTTTATATTTTGGGAATGAAAGTGATTTGAAGGGCTCAAATTCAGGACGACAATGAGAAAAATATGGCCTTTCATCTGAGTACAAAACGATACTACTTCCGGGTAAATCGGGGGTCCCAAAGACGACGGAACACGCACCTTTACACTCAAGAGACAAAAGCAGCTATTGCTGATATGACCTCTTTGTACTATCATTTTGTTTGTCTTGATGAGCCTTCATAGCAGTTGCCAATTCTGAATGATTAGTACTGACTTGACATTATTATACCTCTGATTTGCTCATTTTTATACGTAACGACCTTAGAGTCTTGAATACCTTTGCTTTCGACAATTTGCCTGTTATTTCCCCATGAGCATACATCATAAAAGGCAATGAATATATGCAGTACAAGGTCAAAAATTTTAGATGTCGTGTAAATGCAAAGAAGGTTATACAATAACGCCCAGTTGTCAGAAATTCCCTCAAACATATCCGATTCTTTGGTCAGTGGCAGCGGACACCATGTTGCCAATTTTTGGTTGTCCGCAAAAATTTTTGGTTGTCCGTATTTTGGAAACACTTGCGTGTGTAATCAAAGCGGGAAAAATGTAATCTTTTTACGGGGCCCTGTGCAGGCTAATTTTATGGTTGTCCGTCGGACACTGTAGTAATCATTTTTGGGTCCCGGCGCTCAATTTGGTGGTCCCGGGCGAACGGCAACCCCTAGTTGCGAACGCTGGTCATGGCTCTTGAAATGGCTCTACAAGTGATGAAGGAAGTTGCGTGATGACACTGTCCATCACATGTAATGGTTGGCATATAGGGGCATCATGGTAGATAAGATTAAAGTGGACGGATGAGATTGCTTAAGGATACAATTTTCTCTCAATTGCACTGGATCGTTTGTATGACACCTCCGAGAACATTTCCAAAGGTTTATTGGACAAATCAAGTACAAAAGAACACCACAAACCTTGTTTGGAAATTGCCCTTTGTATCCGTCCTATAGAAAACCATGCTTGAATTTCTGTTGTGCCAGCAAAAAATAAATAAATCATCATCTGTATTCATAAAGACGGCATATTCCGCTTGGGTTCCCTTCAGGTGTGATCTATAATAATACGGTAAGCATTCAAAAAATTGGGGTGCTTTTTTCTGGAGATTTCCTCATGTTCTCTTTAAGGTACGGCTTACCTGAAACAAGAATAGTCTTTTAAAAAGACACCATCGCTTAGCGAGGATGTTGTACTTAATAGGTTTAGTGTAAATACTCAGAAATCATAGGAAACCCTCTCGGATAAGAGAGATGGACTAACCATATTATTTTTGTCAGGAATCAACCATATACTCATGCATTAACCTTTAACTTTGAAATACCACTGGTTTGAAACTGCCAGCCTTTATACAGCCTTATCCATTTCATAGTGAGTGCCCCCTGTATCAAATAGATTTCCTAAATATTTTAACCCCAGTCCATTGGCACCGATATTACAAAATTCACTTACAGGACACAAGTTTCAAAACACTGCTTGACACTATGAGGCAATGAAAGTATCAACTACTGTGGCACAGTTCATAGGCTTTCATTCACAAGTGTATTAGAAACCCCCCCTGAGTGTTGGTTGTATAATATATGATACCTAGAATACACAAACAGTTCATGTCAATGCATGTACAATACAACCCACTGAACTGTTGCCTTGGTGGATGTAGCATATGTAACACATAGTGTGTGCTATCTGGGCATTGTTCACATAATGGTACTCTCAAAACCATGGTTCATATCATCCATTACATGTCAATGAACTGGGAAGTTACCCACTGTGATGGTGGCACTATCATCCAATCAATTTTGCTTCTAGCTGCTTAGGAAATGTAAATGAATTTCCCTAGTAGGCAATATACCATGTCCTTAATTCTTAAAATAATTGGAACCAGAGGACTTTTGCTCTGCACATGAGACAACCAACACCCACCTCTGTGCAATGATGTGATATGCTGCCAATCACTTGCTGCTACACAGATGCTAGGGTAACTTGCATGTATGTCTTTTATCCACTCTGATTTTATACCATCTTCGATGGAAAAAGGAACTGTACCCTAAAGTTTGTTTGTGTCCTTCAAATTTTGGAAAACATAATGGTTTTTGTTTTTTATTGTGAGATTTGACTAGTTTATGCAAAATCACAAAATAATATCAGAGGAACTATCAACGTAGTGGACCTCCTGAAGGGAAGGGTAGGAGGGCCAGGTTAAATCTACCCAGCTGATGTCTCAAGATTATGGTTATTCTGTTGGGCACTACAACTGTAAAATTGCGGTTCTTTTATATTGTTGAATGAGTTTAAAAAATATAGAATTAATTTAATACTGAAATAAAGAAAAAGAATAAAAAAAATGTTTATACAAAAATATATTAGTCCAATATTAAACAAAATAATTTATACAATCTTTAAAACTACCCAGACTAGACTTGCAGTACAACACAAACAAGCATGTTTAATTGCTGGGTTTAAGATTGACGAGCCTAACCCCCCCCCCCCCCCCCCCCCCCCCCCCGCCAAAATTTTTAAAAAACAAAAAACTTTAATGAATTTCTTTCTGCTATGGCAATTAAGGGTCTCTACTGATACTAAAGGGGCCAATTATGCAATAGAATATAGTCAAATGTGGTGGCTAATATAACCACACTGCTCCATTATTTCACTTTCTTTTCATGGCAGTAATAATAGACCTTTAATATTGTTTATGGTAACAATACTATATTAATGGGTTTAGGGCCCTTTGCATGCGGGGATCATTCGGAATGAGTTAGCGCAGCGTATCTTCCCTCGCCTTTCACAATGAGGTCTCGTGTTCGATCCCCGGCAGGGCCTCGTTCTCTGTGGCTTTATATGAATTTGGTTTTCTTGATCCATACTGGTTTCTCGCAAGGTGTTCTCCGGGTCTCTGTTTTTCCTTGTGTTTCTAAAATTCGAGTTTCTTGGTATAGAACCTGTTTCTGCTTCTGCTGCTGGCATTAAATGGTTTCTCTGATGCTGAGTGCCATTCATGGCTGCCGCACATTGCCTTGAGCATGTTTACAGGATATGTAATGCATAAAAATATTCAAATTAAGTCTGATTAGAATCATAAAGCAACAACACAGTTTCTTTCTTTTTTCTTTTAAAGAATGGTCAGAAAATAAACATAATTGCCATGATTATATGTAAAAATCAGCATGAAAAATTAAATTAGTTGAGTCCAAAGTGTTCTTCATATTTTGAGATTACAAACAGTTGTAAAGACATCTACAAATAATAAACAACATTGATCCATTTTATCAATTGAGATCCACAAAGCCCATTTTTTACCAAATTCATAAATCAATTCCAATTGCTATGAATTGTTATGATTCAATTTTAAAAGGATATTCATAGATTTTTGTGGGAAAGGCACCTTCGACTTTTTTGACAAAGCTAGATTTTTCCATGTTTGCATAGCCTACCATCAAATTAACACATAACCTTTTCATCATGAAATTAGACCAAATTCCTTTTGAATGTCTTATACCAAGCAAGACAATTAAATTGATCAGTGACCTAGTGAAGAACAATTATACCAAAAAATGCTCCTAAAATTGAAACAGAGTTTTAGAATCAATTGTAATTTTCAGCATAGGTAGACCTAAGGGCAAAACAGAAGTGGTCACGATCACTGCCAAACGTTTATATAGAAGTCCCAAGTATGATCATGAGGCTTGTGCTTTTCCACTAGACACATATTCCTTTGAGTCCAATTATGCCCACTCATGGGTCAAGGGTTCTTCAGATATCGTCCAAAATTTTGTAAAGGTATATTCAAAAATAATCACCAGCATGAATTAAATTCTGCTTACCCAGTGCATCAGCCCTGTACGTCCCACCCAAATTCCACAAAGGGAGCAAAGACCCACTTTTTTATGATTTTTTTTAAATAAAAAGGTTTAAATTTTAGAGAAAATTTGACAAAATTCCACTTTTGAAGGCCTGCACCCCTTCATAAATCCTGTGTATGACCCTGCATTGTATTAAATGGAATCCACAAAGTCCATTTTTTAACAAAATAGTCAACAAATAATATAAATTTGCACAGGAAACCAAAATGCCATTTGACATTGCTAGTCTTGAGATCGATTGATTTTTTAGGTATTTTCCTCCTTCCCTAAAACTTTTGTGAATGATGTCAACATTGAGATTCACAAACTTTCAACTACAATAAATGCTGCTTGCCAGGATCAAGCCATAATGAACCCACTGCAACAAGCTGTGGTGGCCCAATTGGACGCCCCCCCCCCCCCACACACACACACCATCAAATCAGAGATTTTTGTGTCAGAAGAAAGTTCATATTTTTCTCATTACCCATTCTCGTTTAATGTTATAAAAAATATTCTTATTTTTTTTGTAATCTGCAAATTTTTTTTTTTTTTTTTTTTAATGTTCATGGTCTCAATGCTATCTTCAGTAGATAGCACATAATGTTCATGGTCTCAATGCTATCTTCAGTAGATAGCACATAATGTTCATGGTCTTAATGATATCTTCAGTAGATAGCACATAATGATCATGGTCTCAATGCTATCTTCAGTAGATAGCACATAATGTTCATGGTCTCAATGCTATCTTCAGTAGATAGCACATAATGTTCATGGTCTTAATGCTATCTTCAGTAGATAGCACATAATGTTCATGGTCTTAATGCTATCTTCAGTAGATAGCACATAATGTTCATGGTCTCAATGCTATCTTCAGTAGATAGCACATAATGTTCATGGTCTTAATGCTATCTTCAGTAGATAGCACATAATGTTCATGGTCTCAATGCTATCTTCAGTAGATAGCACATAATGTTCATGGTTTCAACATGGTTGTCAGCCTGTTAAAGATGGTTGACTCAATCGACAATCTTGTCACCCCCCCTCTATATCCCATCAAAATTGAGA
>JAMKCH010026514.1:0-33952 GCA_023653785.1 Ophioderma brevispina
TTTTTGTCTAAAAAATTGCTTATTAATTTTAACAAATTTGATTCAATCAATTCTAATTTCAAAAATATTAAAAAAATCTCAACTTTAATTAATTGTAGGATTAGTGGGGACCGAGTGTTTCAAGCAGGGGTAGTGGTTAAAAGAAAAATGGAAAAGCATTCACTAAATGAAAGAGGGGAAACAATTAAAAGAGAAAATTGAGAGAAGTTTGAGGGACACATGTAAAGAATGGGAGAGGGCAAAGAGGGGGACAGACAGGGATGAAAGAGCTTGTAATTTGTACCCCGAGCGACAGGAGAGAACAGGAACTGCCCGTTTCCTATAAAGCATTATATCAGCGAGTCTATGATTATATATATGGAGGTTTTAAACTGGATCTCAGAAAAAGAAAATGCCCCATGATCGGACATAACACCAATGCCAATAAATCTAAAACAAAAAATTCCAATATTTTTAATTAGGATGAAGATCTTCATAAAGGTCCATTTTAGATTAAATGAAATTCATCTCATTTAAAGAGCAAGATTTACGTAACCTTTGCTCTGGAGGAATCTTGTATTGAAAATGATGCCCATTTTATCAGTATCATTAGTGAATCGAGCAAACTTCTAACTTAGTAAAAGGTGATTTGAAAGCATGCCCAAATATTGATGATGTTAAATTCTTCCAAACAAAATCACATTGATATTGAAAAGGACAATATTCACAAAACAAATACGGAAAAAAAAATATGAAAAAGACAAATGAAAAGGCAATTTAACCCTAAAAAGAGCTCAAAAAGGAAAAAAAAAAAGATTTCTGCGCAGCGGACCGAGAATCTGCAGGTTGTTTTGCCCTCCAAAAGATTATTGTTTCTGTCCCCAAAAGGGTTTCAAAAATTTGGGTTAATGTAAAAAAGGTTCAAATTTAAAAATACAAAACAACAATATCAATAATTTAATATTTTTAAAAAAAAAAATCGGCCCCCTAAAAAATCCTGTTTCTGGGCCCGGGTGTTAGGGTAATACAAGTTTCTCATCCGGTCTCCAACATGCGTTGATTACTTTGAATTAATGATACCCATTTAAAGTCTGTTATAGAAGACTTGCATAGAATTTTTGCAAGCCAAAAAACTGGCATGGAATGACAAAATAAGTCATGTGACATCTCTATGCCCCATAGTCCAGTATTGCCAAGAAACAACATAACACACTGACAGTAAGGAACTAAAACACTTTCGACTTCCACAGACTTGATTTCAAGTTGTACAATATTTTATCCCTGTTACCAGTGGTCATAGCATTCAGTTATTCATAGTAAATGTATTTATGTGCTGGAACCTTCTGAATGGCCATTTGATACAAATGGAGTCTTAGTCTGGGGTAAAGTGCGAAAATGACAAAAATTTTACAACGTATGTGCCATTATTTTGCAAAAGTATAACATTTTGTAAAAATGCACCAGATTATAAGATAACCGTAAAAATCCACGATATCAATGAAAATCACGCAAGATTCTGCTAAAAATCACAAATTCAATCAAACTGCAATAACATTTGAAAAACTCACCAATGATTTTCTAAATTGAACAGAATTATGTAAATCGCACAAGATCTGTTAAATAACAAGGTCTGTTAAGGTGTTGGCATCATGATTTAAATGGGCCGAAGAATTTCTTTAAAAATTTGCTATTAGTACATTTCATTTGTGCTGATAAACAATCTGAAGTAAAAAATATGGCTACCATATTCGTTTGAGAAAAAAACTTTAAAAAGTACATTTTGATACAATTTTACATTAGTACCACCACCTCTTATGGGAAAATCTGATTTTACCGATACTAAAGTACTCCAAAAAGATAACAAAGGGCCGAATGTTTTCCTGATTTTCACATATGTTTAGGTCTAAGTTGCATACTTGAAAATAAGAAATAAAAAAATGGGTCACAGTATTTAGTTTCCTAAAATCGTCGAAAAAAAGGCACAATTAGGGGAAATTTTAGTCCTTCATTAGAGACGCTGGGTCTCGCGTTATTTTACGCGCGCCTATATGTCACGCAGAAAAACAAAAAATGGGGTTGTGCGTGAAGGTGATAGGTATGGCAAGCCATAACATAAAGGACAAACGTATTGCCGCAACGCGTGCGGGAAAGGCACGCGTTGCCGAAATTTCACAACCGCGTTTGCGGTTGTCGGCCAATTAACATGATCAATGTCCGGATGACGTATTTCAAAAATTGGACCCACAACGCGTTGCAAAGTAATCTAGAAAGCGTTGTTGGAAACTCAAACGCGTTGCAAGTCTTCACAAAACGCGTCGCGATTCGCAACGCGGTTGCGAGCTTTACCACGCCGTTTGCGAAAGGTCCCATAAGCCATAAGGGTCATAACGTAATGCCGCAACGCGTTGTGAGAAAGTAGCAACGCGTGCGACATTACAACGTGTTGTGATGAAGCTCGCAAGCGTTGTGAAGGTTTTGCAACGCGTTGTGAAGGCCATAAGGGTCTAACGGATTGGCGACAAACGCGTTGTGGATCTATTTTTTGAACTACGTCATAAAAATTCATGATGGTGATTGCCGAGCCGCAAACGGTTGTGACTTTTTCACGACGCGTTGCGGCAATACGTTATGACCCTTATGGGCTGTGGACCTTCCAACGCGTTGCAAGTTCACAACGCGTTGCCGAAGCTCAGCTCGCCCAACGCGTTGTGAAGGTTTGCATGACGCGTTGCAAAGTATCTAGCAAAGTGTTGTGGGTCTTATTGTTTGAAATTAGTACAGAAAAAAAATTCATGATTTTGATTCGCCTACACCGCAACGCGGTTGCGCGAAAAATGGCGCAAACGCGTTGCTTACTTTCTCGCAACGCTTTGTGGCAATACGTATGGCCTTATGGCTTGCGAGTTAGAAGCGTAATTAATCAGGCGCGTTCTTAGACATGTCCTAGAAACATCAGAGTTCTACGCGATTTACGAACGCTTTACAAATTCGCGCAAACGCAGAGGTGGAAAATAGCTCATGAATTTTTGCGACGCTTAAATCGCAAACGGAATGCACGCTTGTTCATCTCAGAGTGTATTAAAGTCGGCTTTTGCGTACTCCGTAGAAACCAAATTCATAATGCCAACACCTTTAATCGCACAGATTTGGTTTTAAAATCGCACACCGTTTCCATAAAAATCGCAACAAATTACACCCATCGGCTAAGAAGTTATAAAACTTATTAAAATCACATATAGGGTGATGAGTCTTGGGAAAGTATAAAAAATCTTGGAGAAAGAAATGTGGAAATGAATGATATTCACAAATCATCTCAAAAATTGCATTAAATTGCAAAGGAATCACGGTTTGAATTTATTTAAAATACTGTATCTTTTAGATTTTCATTAGATTGATTGCGATTTACCACTTGTCCCCAGTGAAATAGGGCCTTTAACCCATTATCTCAAAAAGCATATTGTTGCCCACAAACGCATGCTTTTGACTAAATTGGCTCAATTTGACCTGTCAACATAATACCTAAACTGAATGCCAATGGTATTTCAAGTATTCTCAGCTAAATTTAAAGCATAAAACATGAATGTTTTGAATGTACAGCTAAAGTTTAACTATTATTCAAGGTTTAGAAACCTAAATTTGAGAAAAACGTATATTTTCACTCAATATCGCCTATACTTACTGTATATTTTATAAACTTTAGAAGTATATTATGAGCTTCTGGGACACAAACTAGTTCTGAAACCTACTTACATAGATGGGGCATGTTATATAGATGTCAAAAATATCAATATCTCAAAAATCATTTTTTTTACTCAAAAATGTATGTTTTTGACTAAAAGGACCCAAAAATCACCTTTGGCTCATATGGGCAGTTCCACATCATACCTAATCTGAATGCCAATGGTAGCTCAAGTATTTTAAGCTCAATTTAGAGAATAAAACACAAACGTTTTGAATGCTAAATAAAAGTTTAACTATCTTTCAGGTGTTAGAAACATGAATTTGAGAAAAACGTATATTTTCACCCAATATCGCCTATACTTACTGTATATTTTACAAATGTTTGAAGCTTATTTTGAGCTTCTGGGACGCAATTTATGTTCGAAACCTATTTACATAGATGGGGCATGTAATGTAGATGTCAAAAATACCAATATCTCAAAAATCAGTTTTTTTTCCCAAAAATGTATGTTTTTGGCTAAAATTACCCAAAAACCGCCTTCGACCCACATTTGCAGTTCTACATCATACCTAATCTGAATGCCAATGATATTTTAATATATTTTCAGCTCAATTTGGAGAATAAAACATGCATGTTTTGAATGCTTAGCTAAAAGTTTAACTATTTTACAGGTTTTGAAACATGAATTTGAGGAAAACGCATATTTTCACCTAATATCGCCTATACTTATACTGTATATTTTACAAACTTTAGAAGCTTATTGTGAGCTTCTGGGACGCAATATATGTTCGAAACATATTTACATAGATGGGGCATGTAATGTAGATGTCAAAAATACCAAAATCATTTTTTTGCCCAAAAATGTATGTTTTTGACTAAAATGACCCAAAAACCACCTTCGGCCAACATTGGCAATTTCACATCATGCCTAATCTGAAAGTAGACATAATAAGCTTTCCATTGATGTATGATGTAGGTGTATGTAGGACTATTAAACTCCTAAAATAAGCCACTTTTTGGAGTTCCACCACTCACCTAAATGGGGTGACGGATTTTGTAGAGGTATCTGCTGGTTTCCAAACTTAGTGACAAACTTCGTGTTAAAATACTGAGTAATGTCGAGATAAAAAAAAAAGATCATTTAAAAAGTAAGAAAACAAGAAAAACATCGCCGCCGCGTTAAGCTACGGATAAATCTAATTTTAAAAGCAATGCGCGCGGAGACAAACAATTATTTTTTGTTTCGGTTGACCCAAGCGATAATGTAGCTATTGTGGGCTATAAATGGGTCATTTTCGCTTTTCATTGGGGCTGGGTTTCTTTGTATTCTATTATACCTATCCCAACGTGAAATGACGTTTTTTGCCTTGGGTCCGGGAAAAAAAGTGTGCAGCACCCTCTTGTGCATGTCCTTTAATTTTGTGGTGGGAGTGGATTTGAGCAGAAAATCCCTCTAATTACTCTTTTCACAGGTATTTTGTGATGCTTGTGATGTCTACTTATATGTAGATGAGCTCAAGATAGCTGATTTTAATTTGAAAGTTGTATTAAATTGGACATTGCGTTTTCTTAAAAATTGACGCTTTTCCCAATTTTTCACCAACACTTTTTCTTTCGCTTTTTTTGAGTTTGCAGCTACAAATGATCACAAACTTGACCTGCTTTGATCATTATTTAGTTTGCCTGTAGCACTCATTTGAATAATCCTCACATGCTCCTATTAAAATGTACAGGGGTCAATGGGAGCATTCAAATGAAAGTTGAAATGAGCACTGCAGACAAACTACATGTAATAAAGTACTCAAATTTCTTGAGCTAGTTAAATTTGTGGATTACCTTCATGGCTGTAAACTTCAAAACAGCAAATGAGAAAGCATTTAGCGAAAAATTGCGAAAAGCGCCCTCACGCTAAATTTTGACCTAAAACGTCAGTTTTTAAGAAAATACAATGTCCGATTTTCATCCAACTTTGAAAATCAGCTATCTAGAGCTCATTTACATAAAAAGTAGACATCAAAAGCATTACAAAATACCTGTGAAAAGAGTAATAAGAGGGATTTTCTGCTCAAATCCACTTCCACCACAAATTTAAAGGACATGACACAAGAGGGCGCTGCACACTTTTTTCTTGGACCAGAGGTAATTTTTTTTTTTCATTTCATGTTGAGATAGGTTTAATAGAATACAAAGAAACCAAGCCCTAATGAAAATAACCAAAAAAGTAATTTTGTCCTCCATATAGTTCTGATAGGATTGTGCGTTTAGCCAGCTGCCAGCTTAGGCAACAACGCCTTGATCTTATAGGAATGGCGCTTTCTAAAAGCCAGTATATCATTATCTTATTATTATTATGAGTACAGTCGGCGATTTAGAGTAATGGTGTAGAGTAGGATCATAAGATTATGCTGCCAAACTATTGTGTGCACACTGATATGGCAAAATATCATTCAGATACCGAACGTGAAGGTCGCGGGTCTAGACCTGAGGACTAGAGTTGACTAAGGGTTATGTTAATTACATAATTGGTGATAACATAACCCTCGGTCGAGAGTCAACTACCAGAAACCTGAATCGGCCTAGTATTAGTAAGCCTGAAAGTAAGGCTGATGACACACGCATACAAGCAAATACCTTACAAATCCCTCCGGGGTCCCTCAAGAGATGCAGATTGAGCATTTCAAAATTAAAGCAAAGAATTAGAGTTACAAAAAGCAATAATTCAAACAGAAGAACTTGAACTTAAACACATACGTTGACAACCACAAAGCCAGGACACCAGTGGTCAGATTTCGTAGATAACGAAGACATAGACACATATATGCGGGCATTTGAAACCTTCCCTCAAACTAACAAATGGCCAAAAGAGTCGTGGTGTGCTAGACGTGCGCCAGAACTCATAATTGGTAAAGCCTTTGAATTCCACGCCAATCTAGATTTAGCAGAAGCTAATAACTATGACACATTCAAACGTGCAATCCTCACTAAATAAGTAGTGAATGCGGAAAACTTTCTCCTGAAGTTCCGCATCAGGGAGCAAAACCCAAAGAAACTGTAACAGAAATGGTAAATGACATCAAGCAGTGTTTCAATTGCTGTGTTGAATTTTCAGGGATTCAAGAGTGATGCCAAAGGTATCAGTCAGCTCATAATAAATGAACAAACAATAAATAGACTTCCCAAAGACATGGTTATTCATCTAAATGACAAACGGCCCACAAACAGCGCAGATATTGCCAAAGCTTCTTACGAGTACGTAGCTAATACAGGGGTTCTGAATATTGAGAGAAAAAGGAAGCGGAAAAACACAGATTTTTAAATTAACAATGAAGACGGCAAACGAAGCAAAGACCCGAAACTCTCAGACACCCAAACAACACAAGAACAATGATACATATTCTGAGATCAATGAGACAGGCTCAACTAAAGATCCAAAAACTACTGAACCTTCTAAAGAAGAAAATAAACCCAGCCAAAAGGTGAAATAACATGTTACTTATGCAGTGAACTAGGTCACATAGCAAGAGAGTGGCCGAAAAGTGGCAACCAGAGGTCAAGAGGTCGGAATCCCAACCTGTTTATAAATGCAATGGCAAAGATGAAAAATACAGCAAGTAAACTTGCGTCACCCCCTGGCAAGATGGCAGTCTGTAACATGACCTCAAATGACCTTTGACCTTGGTCCATGACCTTTGATATCATCCACATATGAATGAACCCCTATTGCACCTTACCCCAAGTCTGTTTTAAATCGGGCTTAAACTTTTCGATCAAGACGTGAAAAACGAAAACCTAACCAAACTGGAACACACACAGATAAGGACATGCGCGCTATCGCAAAAGCCTACTACTGCTTTTCAAGCCAGGGAGATAAAAACAAATAGGCGTACCCAAGTTACGTGGAAATTGAAGAAAGAAGGGGGAAATGTGAGACATGAAAATGTACAAGTGCAGTTAATGTAGATTCCACGCCACTAAATAGATCTGGTCTGGCACCCTCTGTGGATTCTTCTTGCTGAATGGGATGCAGAGGTCTAGTAGTCCAAGGTAATGCATAATTTAAGCAACTGAGTCGCTTCGTTAATGAGAAATTTACGTTTTAATTAGGGCTATTTTGTACATAAACCAATGGCAATTCATTTGGTGGTGTGCAACCAGAAAGGTCAGCTTTTGCAAACTGTACAGCCGTTTTCTTAAAGGAGGCGTGTTACGTCTGGACGACCAGCATCCTTTGCTTTATTGTTTAGAGCGAAATCACACTAGATTATTTAATAAACGCGCACAACAGTCAGTCCACCTTGCTACCAAGCGACCTGGTATGGTAGCAAGATGTGAATTCACCCGATGTCCATGAGTCAAGTTTTAGAATACAATAAATTCAATGGCTGACGTGCGTACCGTTAAGTCTTATGTCATGAGACTTGGAATAGGTAAGCGAGGTAAAATAACACCTCGACAAAAGGAAAGAACGAAAGAAAAAGAAGGAAAGAAGAAAAAGAGAAAAAGAAAGACCTATATATAATCCAATTACCTTCTGAAGCTTTCTGATCTACCTCACTTAAAGAGTGCACTACTCTTCATCATCTATATGCTTATTCCCTGTTTTGTTACCATTTCATCTCCAACTGTTCAACATACTTTACTTCCTGCTGTTGAAGGCAATTTACCTTGCCTGTAATATACATTCATGTCTTCTTTTTTTTGTTCATTGGATATATTACTTTTCTTCTTTTAAAGAAAGGATTTTTGTCTTTCACCTACAGGAATTAACGACTCCTTTAGCTGTTGTGTTTGGTTTGAAGCCATTTTTTTGAGCTGCGAAGCAAGCTCCTACCAATCGCCCAGAAACTCTGTTAGTGTGTTCGTTCGTTCGTTACGGTAACATAAAAATGATGTATCCATTGATGCTCAGTTTACAGCTGTCCCGGTAATTTATTTCCAATCGGCACGAACACGCTTATCTTCGCTGATAACCAATACAAAAAAACCTAGCGAGTTGGTGGACGCTGTTTCGGACCTACCAAGCTTCAAGGTCAAAGTTCCTAATTAATACCCGCGGTATTAATAAAAAAAAATATTAGAACTGTGCAATATTACTGTGATAAAAACATCACACTCGTCGTAGCAATTCACACCGCCATATTGGAAAATTGATTCTGTTTTATCTTAGCAACGGTACACTTTCTCAACAAAACACATACCTGACGATGTTCTTAGATGTCTAAGGATAATTTTATAAGCGAGGGTCGCCAGGCGAAATCGACGACAAAGTGCTTTTTTCATGCTGTTATGTTTACGTATGCTGGACACTTCGGTGACAGGTCAATTCGGTAACAAACCAATTCGGAGACACCAATTCGGCAACAAGCCAATTCGGCGTCAACATTTTATATGGGGAATCTTTTGCACGTGTGAGCTCGCGATACGGAAATATTGCTTTTTATTTTCTGTTCGTCTTTTCTTGTGTACAATTTTGGTGTATTACAGTAATTTTACACAATAGTGTTAGCCTTTTTACCAGTCGTTTTTGTAATAAAAAATACCAGTGAATTCTAACTTTTGATACCAAAGGGATACAGACTTATTGCTTGTGATGTTCCTCTTTTCCGTGCGTACAATTTGGGTTGTATTGTAGTAATTACGAAAGTGGATTTTTAATCATTACCCTAATTAAATCTTAGGGCTAAATGATGTTTGCTTGGATGTTATGAGCAAAATCTTGCGAAAATGTGCCCCATTTTGGTGTGGACCATATTAATTTTGAAACCCTCCCACACACCCCTCACATGCTATTGGTCATCGCAGCTTCCGGAGAAACATTCTGTCTTGTTCATTGTGCTGGGGTGCACATGGGCCTATATATGTAGCCAGATTAATACTAAACTGGTAATAGGTTTTCCCGGAAGATTTCGGAAAATATGCATGGTATTTTGTTAATAAAACAAATTCCATTTAGCGCTTATTTTAGGAATTTAATATATATCCGTTTTCAATTGCTCACAAAGCTACATCGTATGTAATTTTTTCATTCAATTACGCGCGATGATCATACAGCTTCATTTATGGCTTTTCAAATACATGATTAGGCTTTCGGTTTGATGATGCCGTGCCAAATTTCAATGTATGTGCACAACCGATTTGTTTCCCACCCCACCGCGGTATATTCAAGGTCTCCACTAGTCGTGTCCACACTCTTGTAGTTATTAGCGGTATTAACTTAATCAGACTTATGTCCGATGGAATGAAAAAACAAATCCGCTTATCTCCCTCACCGGTCTAGTGTACCCTATTGTAATCTTCTCCCATGCGTCGCATATAGGTGTCGTCTCCAAATTGCCCTGTTAACTTTAAATGGGTTCTCAATGTTGGCACTTTGTATATGCCCCGTTGAATTTTAATGGGGCACCCTTTATCCCCCCATTAAATTCTGTATGCTCCCGGCGTTGCCCGCCCACTTAAAAAACTAGAGGCCTCAGGAGGTATGTTAAACCTGAATCAATCATCTTCCCAGACCAGCTAGGTCTTTTCCCTGTGAAGATCAACTTAAATATCCTTTACATATGCTTAGCGGTGCCCCTTTAAAATTATATTTAATGAGTTGCCCTTTACAACACCCCCAGTGCCAGTATAAACTAATCTAATACAGGATAGGCAGATACTCTTCTAAACGCCAGAGTTTATTATCTTGTATATATATATTAATATATATCTCTATATATACGCCCCCCCCAGATTGACTAGACATACTTTCTGTTGGTAAGCCCAGATTTTGTAATGTTATAATAATGTTAACGTAGTATATTTAAGAAAAACTTTTGTCTATTGTCTATTTCCATTTTGTAAATGAATAACCATTGTATGGGTGAATGTCCGTACGTGTGGTGGTGCGTGGTGTGTGCGCGGCGCTGGGGTGCGTGTGGGTATGTGTGTGGTGTGTGTGTGTATGGTGAATGTGTGTTGTTTGTGTGTGTGCGTGCGTGCTAGTAACAAAACATCTACCAAATAAAAACAAACAAAACCAAAAGTACAAATAAAATGATTTTTATGTAATTGTCAAAAGTATACACCCTAACCCATTTTACCAGTAGTCCAACTCCTTTCTAAATAATATAATATTACAAACAACCTATTGTAGTACAACATCTTAGTTAAATAAGATTAGAATTATAAGCATCCATTTTTGTTAACTGAATGGTATATAAAAATAAATAATAAACATGATTATATAACAAAGAGCATAAACAAAAAGTTATATAGCGTCGCTGCTAAGCAGTTCTTGACTCCACAAAACTGTCACTGACAACTGTAACCAACCACATGCAGGGAGAAACTTGCATTGTGAGGTCAGGCAAGGGTAATGGATTCAACTTGGGTTAGGTGATTATCCCATCCCGCTGGGAGGACTAGAGCCCCACTTTAACATGTGAGAAATTGTGTGTCCGTTAAATTGTGTGTAAGACCCACTTTGACTCACTTTAAAATTTTAAAGTGGCCCCATTGAAAAAATCAATTGGCCATTGAGCACCCATTAAACTTAACGGGGCAATTTGGAGACAGACCCCTAAGTCACTTATTACCGGACCATATATTCGGTTTATTTGTGGATATAACTTTGCCGTGTGGACGCGCGTCGGGGTTAACTCTATCGGACCTAACTAGGTATTTAAGTCCGACGATAATGACGAAGAAAGAGCAGAAGAGCAGGGTTAAGTCCGGTTATAAAGTTATGACCGGTACTAGCAAAGTACGTGTGGACGCGTTCTATCGGAACTAACGGTTGCATTTTCGTCTTTTCTGAAGAGTAAAGCACGGAGAAAAGCAGTGGCGGTGTCGGGGTGGGGGGGCGGTGCGGCGACTGTCAGGCTTTTATTCCCTTGGGAAGAAAAATAAAAATGGGGAACATTTGAAGACAAGGGAGAAAAAGGAGTAAAAGGGAGGAAGAGTAAAGAGAAGAGGAGAGCCAGAGCCCCCCCCCGGGGGAGAAGCCCGGTGTTATTACGATAAGTTATGATTTACAACATGCAGAGGCTGACCACCGTCTTATTTTGCGACTCAAAGAAATAAGTCAGCCGGCGAGGGAACTGCGAGCGGAATACATTAAACGTTTCCAAAATCCTACATTATTGTTCCAAAATCCTGGAGGACTCAACTGCAAGGAAGATGAAATCCTAAGAGTCCTTGACACCACTTGATTAGAGGTCTAGTTACGCGTTACGCCCCTGGTGGACAAGCCATGTTCGGCATTCTGCATGTGTCGAATGTACAACCAAAACAGGCTTCTTCTTACCTTGTCCTCTTCAGCAAGGGTCTGAGCAAGGTTAAGCCTGAGCGGTTGTAGGGTTAGACATCAAGGTGAAGAGATTTAACATGTGACGATTTTTGTGTTGAAATCACCCTTTGAAGGATTATCCCTAATATCTCAAGTTCCATTGAGACCCAGGTAAAAAATAGGGCGTTTTTTTTTTGTTTAACCCAAGGATGGAGACCTTTGGAAATCAGGCCATTTTGTAACGGAGGTATAAAAAAAACAACATAACAGACGGACTTTTTGTGTCAATTTTCTAAGGTTTTGTTTAATTAGAGCTTGAACATTATTCTAGGAAACCCAAAAACTATTAGAAAATTTCTACAGAAATAGTTCTGTCACACGGTTGATAGCATGTTGTTGCAAAATTGTCCATAACTGATGACAAAAAGAATGTACAAAGTGGTTTTATTACTTAGCAGGTCAGAAATTAGGAAAAAACACGCTGAGCAATCGTTGACCTGCCTACGTGGGAAGTTTAAACTTAATAATTGAATGCTCTTCACACCAAAATGGAAATTGGAATCATGAAAGACGGACAATTTTTATCACGGACGGACATTACTTTGTATTGGTTGTCACAGAAAAAGTATCATTTTCAACCAAAATGAATTGATTGTGCCATTAATTACCAATTTTTCAATGGTAAGTTTATGTTCCTGTGCATGAATAAAACAGATTTCGATAAGTAACGAGTTTTTCACATGTTTCTCTCTTTCATATTTTAACATTATTCTAACCTTACCGTCTTTTTTGTGCAAGTTTTATAACTCCGTGCCAGTCCCATGGACTAACTTAAGGTCAGCTAGTACCGGTAATAAGCTTATCGGACTTCAAGTTATGTCGGATCTAAGCGGTTATATCGTTAAATGCGCGTCCCACACGACCACATTTCGTCCGATCTATTACCGACCGGCTTTAGATCGAATCAGTGCGCGTCCAACACGGCACTCGGCACGACGTTAATACCGACCAAGTTTAGTACCCGGTAAATTAAGTACTAAGTCGACCGTGTGGACACGACTTCTGTGACATTGACTAAATCCGAATATCTTTTTCATTTATAATCATTCTAATTTACAAATGCGACAATCAATTAAAAAATCAGCATAATAATAGGTCCTTAACAATTCTCAATGTGTGTGTGTGTATATTGTATTTTAAAGGGGCATTTCGTTATCCGCCCGTCCCCCCCGACTTACCTAAAAATGTGGATATTTTATATCATCTGAACCGTTAACCTTAGTATTCCATGTGCAATCTGCGTGCAAATTTCGTCGCATCTGTGAGAAATTCGCAATTTTTGTATTTTTCTGTCCGTAACGGACAGAACTACAGCACAGTATCCCTATGGGAGCCGTGGGAAACAAGTAATTGCTCCAAACAAAAAACCGCAATATCGGGTCAGCTCAAATTTTGAGAATAAGCTTTTTCTCAAAGATTCTAGTGATCAATGATAAAACCAAAGGTGCTGGAATCCGAAATGCACCTTTAATGTGTGTGTTTATGTGTTTCTGGTTGTGTGTTGTGTGAGAGAGAGAGCGTACAACTTAGCACTTAGTCTTTAATGCACTTTCCCTTGGTTTCTTCAAACAATTGACTTCAGAAAAGGAAGACAGGCAGCGCATACATGTGAGGAAAAAGTTATGTTAAGTAATCTTTTATAACATTGGATTTGAAAACTGTTTAGTGCTTCTTTATATCTATATGCTAAGGTCTTTATTTTAGGCGCTCTATACTTCTATCCATTAATGATCCCCCTACCCTGGTAAAATTACAGTTCAATTTAGAGTAAGATACTATATTAAAAAGGCTTAGAAAATTCGTATTTGGCCGAATCTGAAATACATCAAAAATCCTGTACATTTTTTTGTCCAATTTTCCCAGGCCTATTATGACCAATTTAAAAATTGCGCTCTGGGTATCCATTTTAAAGAATATCAAAATTTACTGTTCCTCCTGCCAGCAATTCTGCTCCCAAATCCCATATTCATCTTTTACAGGTTCCCATTTAAATTCACTTGATATTTTAACATTTTCATGTTATATATTTTTTGTCTACAAAAACGACTTTTACAGTATATGGGACTGTAAAAAATGATTTCCGTTTGTGGATATAGGCCTAACATGTTAGGCGTGTTCGTCAGTGCATTTTTATTCCTCACACCGTCCCAATCGCTTAATTCACATCACTAAATGCCTGTTTTTAAAGTGTTTGGTTGATTATACTGTAGTTTTTTTAGGTAATTTTTTGGACAATATTACTCTCCCTAAGAGAAATCGAGGAAGGTACTACCAAATGTGAAATCGTTTTGCACATCTAGCGAATTCGAATGAAACAGGAAATTAAAAGGAAAACGCAATTGTGCTGTTTCATATCAATTTCCGTTCGAATAAGGATTACCAATACACAAATTTGAGTGTAATATTCGGGAATCGTACGCCGTCTTATATACCAAAACATGGTAGTCAATACACCTTTGAGTAAATTGATTTAACCATTGCTAATGGGGCAAAAACAGATTGCGAACGTTCATTCCATTCGCACGCAACCGAATACGCATTTGCCAATAAATATTCCCCATTGTGGCTAAATCCGATCCGCACACACAACATATAGGCCTATACAGATAAACCAACGCTATGATATACTTCAATTGAATTTAAACACACCTCTCATACCGGAAGGAATTCTGTAACGAGTATACGAGTACTTGTCGCCGGTTTCACTAAGCCTATACTCAAAAAACCCATATGCTACTAAATTCCCTTTAATCCGTTTTAAATCAATTACTACAACGACATTCACACCACTTGCACATAACCCACCCCAAAGCAACTTCAAATAGAAGACCCGTAGATTACCTCCCGAGTTATGTAAAAAGTGTTTTACGAGAACCGTCTAACGTCCATTGATTGTGAACGTACGTAAACCAGTAAAAGCCGTAACCAAGTGCTCAATAAGTATACCGTATACAGTTATACTACTATTCAAGGTTTTTGCGGTGCGAACTCCTGGTAATTTACCCTTTACAGATGGCTCCATCTGTGGACAATACCTAACCCAAGGTTTTTTTATGTACAACATTTGCAAGACCAAGGTAATACCCAAAAATCTATATGTAATTGAATCCACCTTTTTCAAAGCATAGGCGTGGCAACACACAGAATTACCGTCTTTTTTATTTTCTGCAGCAATGTTTGAGACATCCAGGTGTTTAAGTCAGATACACAGCTTGAAAATGTTTTGAAGGTCACGCTCGCAATCGCCTTGGAATCTTTGGACTCAAACTCGCATAAGCGGAGTATCATCAGTGCGGGCATCAGTGTAAGAGTGAAAGTTAATTTATTATAATTCTAATAATATCACCAACTGGATGAGTATAGATTATAAAACCTTGCAGGCCTACATGGAGGCCTCAAAAGACAGGTTGTTGCACGACAGTGTCTGCTGCTTGAACATTTCACAACGCAAAAGTAATGCCAGTGATACCGAAACTAGTTCGAAGCATTTTAATCAAATTGCTTGGCCAACGTTGTCAAAAGGCAGCCCTCAAGACAAGACGGCAAGAAAAAAACCTTATTAGTCGCAAATCATTTTTTTTGGGGGGAACAAAGTCTTTTTTTTTTTTTGATTTCACCTTGAGAATGTCAGATTCAATTGAATGGTGCGCTTATAAGCGATGAAACAATAAGAGTCCTTAAAAAGGAAAAACATGCCCTTCTGACATAAATTAAACATTAGACTGTTATATTATTCCTATACCGAAGGTATGAGTTCGATGATCTATACTGCTTTGAATCTTCCACATATCGATGATGATGACGATGTTGACGATGATGCCGAAGACGACTATTGTTTTCATATCCTGTCCAATGCTTTAACCCGTCCCTGCCCATGCCCAAAATAAACTTGAGAACATCACAGGGGTGTTTAAAAACACACTTAATTGAGAGTAACTTCTAACTTCTTAGGCTTGATCAAGGCTGTTTGCTAAGACAGGTCAAACTTGCTATTTATTTTTCACACTGTATTGTATTTATTCTGAATTATTTTGAATATTGTGTTTGCAGGTTTGCAATCAGTGCTTAAGCATTGTTAGTGCAAACATGGAACAGAGGTCAGATGAAATTGGAGACCTCAAATTACATGAATTAGGTAGAGTGATAGTGTGAATGTTTTTTTTTTCTATTTCTTTGGTATTTTTAGGGAGGGGGAATATGCTCCACTCCTCATTTGATTTCTGCCTAATATGATCTGACATTTGTATCAGACGTATGATCTAATGAATGAAGTTGGTAGAGCGCCTTGAACAAGGCTACTAATTTCTTTGATCTCTTGGTTCCTTCCCTTATCTCTCTCTCTCTGTAAACTTTGCATGTAGTTTGACTTGTGTGAAATACATTTCAAGAATTAGATAAGGTTTACAATCTAATCGTAGCGAATTCTCCACGGTGATCTGTTGTTTCTAGCGTGTGATCCGCCGGCAGAGGGCGGTACTCTCGTTTTCCCAGAAATCCATTCACCGTCTTTGTTGATGTGTATTTTTTGAAATTTCTTGGAAAAAACAGCCAAAAATTCCTGTTGCAAACCATTCCACGTTAAATCTCTAATAGAGAGAGAGAGAGCCAGAGACCCGTGGATTCCGTTGTTATACTGGAACGACGTCGACAATTCAAGCTAAGTATTTGACACTGATGGGGCTACACTTCCCAAGTTTACCGCCATAAATTCAAACAGGTATGTATCACTATGAGTTACAATATGCTCATCCACCAAGGACACAGTTCAGTGTGTCGTATTTGTACATACATTGACATGAACTGACCTTGTGTGATCTGGGTATCATATATCATACACAAAAGTCAGGGGTGTATTTTCTAAATACATTGGTGAATGAAATCTACTGAACTGTTCCAAGGGAATTGAGATTTTACTAGCTCATAGTGTATGCCACGCAGGTCGTGTATCACAAGCAAACGCTAGGTATAACATGTTCCATGTGGTATCCGCTAGTATCTGAAAGGTACCCACTAACGGATACCTTTCAGATACCCAGTATACCTTTCAGATAATACATCTGCAAGAGTAAATAAATCAATGCTGAGCATATCACATGATCCACCAGTGGATACTATTCAGATACTAGTATCTGAAGAGTATCCAGAAGAGGCCTTGAACAAGGAATATGATTGGCCATCTACTGGTAACGGCATAGTATCCGATACTAGTAGCGGTATAGTACCCGATACAATAGTAGCGGGATAGATCCGATACTAGCTACCTATAGAATAGCAGATACTGTTCCGATACTATTGAACCATGACCATAAATGGACATAAAATTTGCATGTGAAAATTATTCCTATAGTGATGCTATCCCGAAACCTGCCTATATTTTGTTATGAGATGGGTCAATTGCCCTATTCTTCACCGTTGCCAGGGAGGTGGACTATGAGTCTGGGGTCCATATCCCCTGCCACACCGGCACAAGCTTGTGGACAAGGCTTGGTTCCCTATGACCACTCCTACCCCCCCCCACACACACACACACACACACACACACACCGCCACCACCATCGTGGCACTCTCATACCCTGGTTGATGAGCTGCCGTTGTTATGTTAAAATGCTGTAAATAAAGTAAATTAATAAAAATCAAAAGAAATAGTTAAATAATACAATAAATGATAACAAACAAAATTAATATATTTTTCATACATATACAGGAAATGTTATATTACCCTCAAAATTTTGATTAAAAATATTATTTTCTCAATTTTATTTTAGAAAAGATTTCTCATGGGAAAAGTACTTTGTTTATGATAAAAAAGAGAGCAGGGGATTCCCTAGTGTTGTTTGTGCAAGGTGCACCTGTGAGATAGATTGCACAAGGGGAGAAATGGGAATTCCCCAAGATGTAAACTTAGAAACTGAGTCAACTTGTTTTTGCTTTAAGATCAAAACATATAACATGATCTGGGGATTCCCCATGAGTTATAAATGTGAAATGATGCAATTCAGATGATGTAATTTTTGTGAAATCTGATTTGACAGTGCTAGGTTATGTTTATGCATGATGCTGTGGTAATAATATCTATTTTAAGACTTGGGAACTTTATGAAATATTGTGTATATATTAAGGAGAACGTGGCCAGAAGATTCGCCAGCAGTAGTAACCAGGAAGCTCTACAGTATAGTTATTTATAGCTAGTTTTAATCTACAAGTGTAGATTTGTGCCGTACATAGTGCCATGATTTATTTACTTTGGATGCCCCCGGAACTTAATAGCTGATCTGTGTGCTGTCGTTTTTTAAGCCAGAAGAGCTTCAGTTTTGGAATCAAAAAGATTCCAGTTTGTGGTCCTATGTGAGGACATTAGCGACAGACTGATAGTGGTGGAATACCTGGATTGTATTGCAGAAAATTAGTGTGGTCGAAGGAAAACCTCGTCGTCTTGAACGCTGGAACACAACTTCGCTTCAAGGCTCAGAAGATTCGCATGGAATATACCATGGATATTTATGTGAACTTATACGCTGTCAATTTTGGAGTCTTCGCTGTGAGGACATATCATCGCTGAACTGCAACGCTTTCAGCACAGGACACTAAAGAACCCTTAAGTATAAAATTGTGTGTAATTTTAATATATGTAATATTGTTTTTGGACATACCACATTCTTGAACCAAAACCACGTACGAATCATTAAATCTGTTATATTATAAAATTCAGCTCATTTGTGCACAAGGCTCATTTATTTGTGTTTGAAAGGTATTTCTGACCTTTGACATTCACGAGACGTCATAACAGAAATCATTATCACTATACTCCTCCCTCGCCCTCCACCCCCACCACCATTGTAACACCCTCACGCCCTTGGTGATGTGCTACGGTTTGCTAGCATAAAATGCTGTAAATTAAGTGAATAAATAATGGGTCAAATAATCAAATACATAAATAACAACAAATAAATAAAAACAACACAAACACATATCAACTTTTGTACTCGATTTTAGTTGTTTTTTTTCATACTGCACGAGGGGGCATAGGTTGTGGCCTTATCACAAAGTGCACGCATGGTGCTTGTTCAGATGTAAAAAAAATCAAAAAGAAATCAAAAACAAACAAATTAAAGCAAAACAAAAAAAATAAAAAACAAGCAAAAATGTTTGTGTAATGATCACTCATTATGTTGCTTTGCAAAGTTTCAGTTTCATTCCCTAAAAGAGGGATTTTATTTACCCTATACAAAAGCCACCGGCCCTATAATACATAATTTAGTCCTAACACCCCACCAACATTTCATAAGAAACCCTTAAATACCACATACATTAAAGAGACACTGGCACATTTGTGCGCCCTCTAGATTTTTCAAAATTGATATTTTTGCATGGTTATAAAGCTTTTACATACACTGTTAAAATGTTTTTAATTTTACCAGACTTAACCTTTTAAATTACGGTCAACCACGGTTATTCAACAATGTTCACGCTTTATTACTGATATCTGACATAAAATTTCAATTTGGAAACAGAAAAAACTCTAAATAAACAGTAGTTAGGTAATAATATCACACATTTTGAAAAAGGGTAGCTGACCGTTACCATATTTCCCATAATATTACGTGCTGTTGTAAATCACCGGTTTTTAATGTAAGAATATAAACTATGAAAATGTTTTGCCTTCTATTATGTGTTAAATAATGCCGTAACATCATTCAAAAAATGCAAGATCTTATTTTCTCTTTTATTTTTAATAGTCGTAGAACTCGATTCCTACTTTTTGTATATTTTGAAAATTTGTTTAATAAATTAATGTTTTGCTTAATTTAGAAAAAAGGTCATGTATTCAATTTTACCATCCGATATCTGTAAAGTTATGTAGTGTAGTATTAAGGTATTAATACTTGTAACTTAAGGCCCGGGTTCTGAATCGAGAATGTCACCTTTAAACATTAACTCAAGGGGGGGGGGGGTGATCATGATATTAATTCTGTTATGTCATGTGTAATGCCAAATGAGACAATTATGCTCTTTCAGATTAATTTTTTCATGTTTGCCTCCTTTAATTGTCTTTTTTTCTCTATTTAATCGGTTTGACCTAACATGTTTTTTACATCCACGTGGTTACGTAAATACAACGTCTGTATGAGGTCGTAGCAAACGTTAACTTAAAATTATGGTGAGAAGATTTGCAATAACGTTTAATTATTAACATTGTTTAAACAAATCAAAACCACAAAAACGTGATGCTGTGGTTTCACGTCGTTATTTTACGTTCCGGCATGGTTTCGTATTTTTAGCGGTCCCAGTTTGTTATTTTACGTTCTGCACGTTGTGAGTCCCAGCTGCCATTCAAAACCCTGTTTTTTTAATCGTTTTATTTTGTAACAGTGGTACATTAGTCTCGCCTAAATAATTACAGTCCAATAGCGTGCTTAGGGTCACAACAGTAAACAGAACGATTTTAATAATTAACACTTAACTGCATAAGGGTTTTGCACTTCGTTAGGGCATAACGGGGGGGTTCCCAGTGAACCCCCCTATAAACCACTTTTCCCTAAGGATTGTTTAGATTAAATCCCTACCTGTTCGAATGCTTCAAGACATCAACAATAAGAAATAAAAACTTTTGTAATTTTTTAGGTTTTTTCTTTTTTTAAAACATTGAATTTAATTTCCGCGTCAAAAGAGCGAAAAAAATATTGTTTCTGCCATTTTTCTACTGCATTGCTTCGCCTAGACTTGTGCTGATGCTTTATTGGTGAAGAATGAACTATCTTTACCATGTAGCACAACCATAAATGTCTCATGCCATTTATATTTTTATGGTTACTTGTATAATTTACCATAAGTTCCTACAGTAAATCGCTACATGATATATATAAACTATATGGCTGCAATGGCCTACTAACTTTTGCAAGATTTTTTGTAATTATTTACTTTTTTATGTCACTAGGTGTATGCATTCTGAAAATCAATCCCAGTCACTTAATAATTATTTTTCACTTTTTGTCTGGGCACTTCCGTTAGTGCATAAGGGGGGCTCCTAGGTACCCAACTAATTACTCAAAAACGACGCGATGGTTTGATTTTTTTTTGCACCAATGCAAGCGCAACAAGTTAGACAAATACAAAAAATATAAACCAAATATATTGCAACTTTAAAATCGGCGGCTGAAAAACTAAGTTGGGTACCTAGGAACCCCCCCCCCCTTATGCAGTGTTAAGTGTTAATGTCACCGGCAACATGAAATCAGCAGACGACACCGAAAGGCGTGTAACACAGAAAACACACGCCAGAGTTGATTTTCACGGCATGCACCTTGTTTGATCCAGTTTGTGACCTTGTGGTTTTAACACTTTCCCTGGACCTATGGGAGTTATGAACACTAACCCTTGGGAAAATCGATACACGAATCCGACGGGGAAGCCTCGAAGGGACACCCTCTACGGTCGGCCGCCATTACTGGGGCATCCCGGCCACCAAACCCACATGGGGGGGGACACACATTACACACACGCCGCATATTGCTTAACGAACGAAATAATAAGGCCCAAATCATGATAATAAGAATTTACAACCTACCTTTTTTTGCAATTGTAACAAATTTCACCGTTTTTATTTCCATGGATTTATGTAAGGATGATGTCAGGAACTGGCCTAAACTGGAATTCCCGGCAGTGCCTTACGGTTGTTGTAAAAAAATTGAAGGTTATCCCGCCCACTTTGCGTGACTGAGAAATGAACGCTTAGGGTTGATACGTGTTTAACAAGTTGGTAATAATAGCCGCGTGAGAAAAATATTTTTCGTAAAATTTCCAAACACCAACAAATAAGTAACAATAGAATGTTGATTTATTTCGTTGTACGTGAAATATTGAATAGTTCCCAAAGGCCGATCGTATTTGCTGAAACACTTGACATCTTCCGATGCGGTTGTTGGTGTTTTAGAAGGACACTTCCGTGCCCCTGTGATCGATTTCGGAGACGACAAAATTATCTCGTTTTGGTGCATGGAATTGCTACGCCTGGACTATTAGTAAACGTGAAAATGACCGGCGAGTTACAAAGTGGTATTTAGACTGAAATGGATACGATGATTGTTTCATTTATGTCATAGCGAGTGAATTCGCACGCAGTTCGTTTCCATTTTTGGTAACTTTTTATCGCTATTTGTGCAGCCAAGAAATTTACATTTTTTTCCCTGATGCCGCCTGATGAGATACAAATGGATTACCCGTGAATAGTTTTGGTTTTTGTCGTCAGAACTGATCAAATTATCGCTTCTTTGTGTAACAGCGTACAACGTAAACGCGGTGTATAACAGACATGCAAAAGATGCCCCCCATTCATGGCGGAGGGTGAGTGCGCCGCCCACGTCGTGGGCGATAATAGTCTCCGTCGGATTCGTGTATAGCTGCTTTTGTGCATATACATTGATAATCGTATTTTTATAATTATTTTATTATTTATTTTTACCTTCTTCTCGGTATCCTGGACCCTTTCCATGACGATTTGTTGTACGCCGGGTCTCCTCTATCGATGTATATGAGTAGCGAACCGACAAATCTAAAATGCTAGGGTAAAGTTGAATTTACCGCCTGCACTTGTAATTAGTTCGTAAGTTCACTACCAGATCAAATGACACACGAACGGCCCTTCGGGGCCGTTCACTGCATGCACGCCGTTCCAGACATCCAGTAAACCGTATCATATGTCTTTCATGCTTTCCTGCTCTCAATTTCACACAGATCGCGCAAACTAGTTGGTTGACTAGTTTTCCCTGATTACTCAGATTTATAAATAATTTCCAAGACTCCAAACTGTGAATTTATACGAAAAATCGACGGTTTTTGCGTCCGACGGCCCGATGATTTCACGCTTCTCACTAAGAAAATTACAGCGAGCTGTTGACTTACCGTACTCGGTACAGCGCACAAGTTTACTATAGACTTGATCCAATCTTGGACTTGGCACTATCATTTGGTAGAGATGCCCATATGGTTTTCATTGTACTTGGGTTTTGTGGCATATTTTGCCAAAGTTAGCATATATATTCTTGGAAACGAATGAAAGAAGTTCAAAAAGCTAAAACAATAAGTTGGAAGTCTCAGGGGTGCGTGACGTATATTTTTAAGGAGGGCACCAGTACAATCAAATCACACTTGAAATTACTCGTTTTTTTTTAGGCCAAAATTAGTTCTGATTTTTCAGGTCACGCTGCAGCTTTTCATAATATTAATTGGTATTCAATCTGGGCTACTTCTTGCACCCAAGTCTCCGGAAAGGGTAAGAGTCTATAATATTCATGTAACAGATAGCATTTTTGTTGATTAAAGTTTACGACAAAGCTTAAAAGTAGCCTACAAATGTACAAATGGATGTCTTTAACCTCAATTATTCTGTCACTCTCTATTTTTTTGGTGGGTTATTTTTAAGTGTACAATAGATCTCTATTCTTCCAGGCCTAGCCTGTCATTTTCGGGCAAACTGAAGAAATTTAATATTTTCTGAAAATGTGCCGGTGCCGCTTTAAAAATGGCAGTCCCCAAATACCCCCGAATACCACAAGGAATTTCATGGGGTCACTGATGGTATGCATGCAAACATATTCGGACCGTGCTGTTGGACCCCAAATATCACTACAATACCATGATGGTAGCAAAGCGTGATTAGTTTGTGGTATTAGGGATCAATTTATATTAGGTCACTGGAAAAATCTGTTTTTACAGACATTATAGATATATTACAAGATTAATAAAACAAGCTCAAATAAAACTATTATTAGAGTTAACCAAAGTACAGTACTTAACATATTTTGATACCGTTGACAAAAATGTGTAATATAATGGTTGCGTTAATTATTGCAAGAAACCCAGAACAAAGTTAATTCATCCTCAATTAAAGGCTGTTTTATTGCATCAAAACGAAAAAATCCGATTCAGCTCAAACTTTGCAATTAAGCATTTTGGGACTATCTTTAGTTCTAGTTGACACTTTTTGATAGACAAAAAAAAATATTTCAAATCTCTGAGTCCGCCTTAGGCCAAGAGCTACAAAGCTTACAAAGCCTTCTTACACATGTATACCCTCATATCCTTTCAATCATTATTCTAAATTTAATAATCCAAACCGTAGCTTTGTCAGAGCAGATTTAAAACAATAGAGTTGTCGATTTTAAAACAAATATGCTCATCGGGAAAGTCACGTTTAAATAAGAAAAGCCTTAAAAACAATATGGCACATCGTTTGGCGAGCGCATGAAGGAAACGTCAGTTGTCTGGGTCTTCAACAGGAAGTGGCGTTTGGTTTAAAATGTTGGTCTTTCACATCTTTATAACAAATTTTACTAAAATACTCACCAATGTAATAATATAAAAGCGTGTTCATCCATTCGCACTTCAAACTAGGCGACTTTCTTCCATTTATAATATATAGGGTAGGTTTTAAACAGTTTGACCCATAAATTTTTTAAAAAGACAACACACGGTTAGATACTGTACTCAGTATCATCCTAATACATGGCAACAGAAATACGCCAGTGGGTTACTTGCCCCAATAGCAAGCAGAGGGTGTTTTTGCACCAATCCAATAATTGGGGAGGATGAGGATGAGAAGGTACATTGTTGTTCTTGCATGTGGTGAGTGGATGGGTAGGGGGTATGGGGAGTCTAAGTAAGGGGAGGGGGAGAGTACAGGTGCGGAGGGTGTGGAGGTGGTGTGGGAGAGATGGGAGAGTTGTGGGGGGATGGATGGGATTGGGTGCAATTGCCATGACTGAGATGTACACGAAATTTGCTCGAAGAATGTATTGGGTTTTTTTTCAAAACCAGGTGAAAAGGCAGTAAATTATGATATTTTTAAATATAAAACACCAATACTTCCACTTCTCATGGTGTGGCGCAGGTGCTTCGGAATCATCTACCCTGTTACAAAATGTCGCGGAAAGTTACGGAAATTTCTGGCAGCAGTATTTCCTCATTTTTAGGTAATTTACAGAAATTTCTGTCAATTAACGGAACTTTGACAGTATTTTACAGAAATTTGTCTCATATTTATGGAAAAATATGTATTTCAACAGAATTTTTCTGTAATTTAAATTACGAACTCAAAAAAAAAAGTCCGGAAATATTGCTTCCAGAATGTTTGAAATTTTCCGGTAAATTAACATTTTTAGCTATTTTTTATGTTGTTTTGTTTTTATTTTTGTTTTTCCTTAAAACAGATTTTTTCCGTAAATTTACGGAAATCTGTTTTATTAATTTACGGAAATTTTTAACAGTGTAGTGCACGTGATTTATATAATCATTTCACTACTACACGCCACAGGTGAAGTGCTAGTACCACCTCTGAAAAATAGTATAAGTTTGATGAAGATTTGTGCAGTAAATTGTATAATCGCCCATTTAAGGTTACATTACATAGTAATCTTTAAGAGGATGCAATTTTCAATTATTCATAATATTGTGCCAACCATGCCTTGGCGGTACGTGCTGGTTTAAGGAACGATGGTGCCTGTCCTTCTGCCACTGCTGGTGCGATCATTGCACCTCTTTTTTGAAGTACATCGGAGCTGTTGAACTTTGGTATGATATTAGAAATTGTTTCCCTTTTCTTCCGGTTTTCAAGGTGCAGAAATCATATACGGTGTTTTTTGGCACCATTGACCAGATGACGACTACCGTGGAACCAATTAATACTTATTTTTTAAGAAAGTTGTGATTTAAACTACTCTATACGCGGTGAACCTCCAGACATTAAATTTACTTCATGAAATTTCTATCTGATGTAATTAATCTTGAAAAGGTTTATTGGCTCACAGAAGAATAAGGTTGATTTTATAATAGAAAATGGAATAGGATTCTGGAGAAAGTTAATTATTGCCATTTTGTATATGGTATCTTTTCCTCCCAATTTGGCACCGACCCCCTCTAACCTTGAGTGATTTATTCTCCTTTGGGACTGCATTGGGGACTAGTGTAGAGAGGACTGTTTGTTCTGGGTCCTTTCATAATGTTTTGTACCCAAATTTTTTTAATTTTTTTAAATTTAATCCACTCTTATTCTAGTGTGGTACGGATGGATTTTTTACTTGTTTACATTTATATCGCAGTCCTAGGGTATCTAAATCACTGAGGTTTGGAGAGCGCATCGTTTAGTGTTAATTTTAAATTTAATTATTATCTGCTCTTTATTGCTGGCCTGCCTGATCGATCTGGTAATCTGGTTAATTGTTAACTGTAATTTTTATTAATCGGTACGCTGCGTAATGTGTTTGTATTTGCATGTTGTTGTGATTGTGTGATATAGAAAGAACTTAATCAAATAATTGTCAAGACAAAAAAAATACTTCCATGCTCAATTAACTATTTTTTACAAAATGGTTAATGAATTCATATTCTAGTAGAATGTATTTACTTATTACAACTGGATCATTCGCGGCAAGCCAAGTTTCATTTATAAACATGAACCGAATCATGCTCAATTAAATGTCTAATAATGTACATTTTGTTGGATATGGAAATGGGGGGGAAAGGGGGGAGCCGTTTCCATGTGAACTTTCATACAGACCAAAGGCTTGGCTTTGGGAACTGTTGTAAATACACTGAGTGTGCCCCCCATGAGAGAAGTGTCCCTAGCTATCCATAGCAACATGTACGGAATAAACCGACCATTTGGGTAACAGTGCTGAAACACGGATGTTATACAGCACTCAATGGCGAACACAATAACGTGGGTGGTAGGACACTCAGTCACTGCGGACACTGTATTTATGACACCGGTGTAAAAGGAGATACGGTCGCTGCAGGAACCATACCGGGCTCCATAGACGACAACAGATAAGCTGAAACTAATGTTTCGTGAAGAGTAAACTGAATCTGTGTTCCCTATTCTTCACCGTTGTAGTGGACTGTGAGTCTAGGGGGGAGGACTATATCTCCTGCCACCCCGGAATCAATTTACTAAAACTGTCTAAGTTGGTCTAAGTATTTTTGGAGTTTGCCATATTATCCCGACTCATAATTGTAGACGAGTATGAACATAATGTTTTAGAAAAATTGAAAAATTAGTTGTAGCGGCACACATTATAAGGGGGCTCAAAAGAACATTACCCGCCGAGAACGGACTTTTGCATACTTTAACCAATTCGTATTCTTGTTGTTTTAGCTTTATATATGAAAATAATAGTGGGGGCGGTAGTGCACAGATCCTATTACATTGATAATCAGAAAAATTGATGGAAGCACTTGCACACCCTTTCCGATGGCCCCAGCTTGGATTTCAAGTTAGCACAGGGGTAATTTTTTTGAAATGTCCGATTGTGTGGAAAAGCCCACCATGATTCTGTCTGGTTACAAAGGAATTCCATAAAGGTATAGTTTATACTACCTGTGCTTTTAGTTTAGAATTATGGGTTGTACAAAACTGTAAAAATGGTAAAAAGTCAATTTTTGGTTTGTACGGGATCAAAAATAAAAGTTTTGCTCCAATTTTTGTAAAATGTGGTTCAAATTGTTGGTTTAGCTCATAGAATGAAAATATACAGGAATAGTTTTGACTATCTTACGTGTCTGGTTATTAACCAAATGGGCGAATAAAGTCAACAGCTACAACAGCTATTGGCAGCGATTGGATTCTGTTGACCTGTGACCTATTTTGTTGGATACCGTGAAAACTAACACAACAGATAAGCAAACCATTCCTTATTTCAATCGCTTTAAGCCTGAGGGAAACAATTTGCACCACATCTTAACTGAATCAGAGCAACTTTTATCTGTTGACCCATGTACACATCAAAATTGACTTTTTCGCCATTTTTAGTTTTACCTCATAACTCCGGAACTATAAGCCATAGATAGTGTAAACTATACCTTTTTGAAATCCTTGTGACCAGACAAACACCATGGTGTGCTTTTTAACACATTCAGAACATTTTTAATTTTTTCACCCCTGTATAACCTTGAAACCCAAGCTGGGGGCCATTAAGGGGGGTTGGCAAGTGCTTCCATCAATTTTATGGATATCAATGCCTAAAGTACTTGTGTGCAAAAATTCACAATTTTATCCGGAAGCGCACACTCTTACACTACAGTCCCCTACTATAGGTACTTTTTTCGAACATATGGTAACATCGAAAAAGAAAACGGTAATAAAATAACCAAACAACGATGACTCTTTCCCTAAAAATGATGAAACCCATTTGTCCACGGCTAGCAATAGCAGAGGAAACATGAATTCTTATGGATTTGAGCACACGGAAGTAGTCAGATTTAATCAATGTGTTCACACGTAATGCTTAAAGAGACATGAGGACATGAAAATATTGAAAATATTCACGTTTTTGTCTGCCATATTGATTGACGTCATGTTACAACTTTAAAAGTATCAGAAATACATTTATTGTGTCTAACAACATAATCTAAGTACTTCATGTTTATTTTTTATCGCAGGTATTTGCTGTTATGGGGCATACTTTAAAATGATTAGATTTGGCTTCCATTTTGAATTTGGAGTATGACTCAATGTTACAAGTGCCATGCACTAATTGCACTTGTTCATTGGGTTATATAGTATATCTAGTAACTCCAAAGTTTGATAATATAGGGTTGAATAGATAATTATCATTTATGGCGACGCCATCTTGGATTTCTCAAAATGCTCAAGGATGCCCAGGTAGCACCCGGCAGATTCTTATTCTACACACCCTAATCTATCATTTCAGCAAAAAAAATTGTGTCCATACTCAACTTTACGGTCAGGCCATAACTTGGACGATATCTCTCCGACTATTCCTCAAAGTAGGATTCCTAGTAAGATGGCAATCAAGAGGAACGGAGATAAATTTCTGGAGCATGGCAGGATTCTTAAAGGGTGTGATCAGCCGCAAATAATGCTACAGTACGTAGAGAACTGAACAATAACCCTAGAATTATGAATGTGAATTTGGGTGTGTTATTCGCCAGGAGGGTGTTAAACGTTTTTATGTAGGTGTTTTTTGTATGCATGGGTTCCTCTGCTATCGCTAGCCGTGGACAAAATAAGTTGTATCAATTTTAGGGAATAGTTATTGTTTGGTTAATATTTCACCACTTTCTTTTTTGTTTTCATCATAATGCTAAAAAGTACATGTTCGCATAATATAAAGCTAAAACTAAGAATTGTTTGTGTGTTCGTTTGTTTGTTTGTTTGCAGCGGGCGCTGTACGTTGCGAATACGTTTGCAGTCGTACAGAGATTTTGAGGGTTAGATTCCACGCATTGTATTTACATTGATTTCATTTAATAATTCTTAAAATTGATCGTTCTCCGTTTGATATAATAAGGTTGGTAATAATTATCACGTCAATCATGCCTGGATTATTCCCGGTGGTATATACAAAACCTTCGGAGCAATTGTTTAGAGGTACGACGTGTGAAGAGAAATAAAAAAAAAAACACATATCATCTGCTGCAAAAATAAAATTATGAAAAATTCAAATATACGAGATTCTATAAAATTACTGAGGTAAATGCTTTTAAAAAAAACTTTGTCAATAGTAATGAACTATTGTTTAGTGAAGGCATCGATTAGGCGAAAAAAAACACCGTGTCTTTCTCCCAGGCTTTTCTTGAATGATGGAACCAGAAACAAAAAATAGGCAAATGGTTTCACATATAGTTCGGAAATCTGTTATTGCAATCCTGAGTACAACCAAGAATAACATTCTTTTTTTCACTTCAGGCTCCTTTCCTCTAAGCAGAGTAGGAATTTACCAGCTACAATAGACTAGCACAAGATATAAGTACACACACACACACGAAACACACGCACATAAACACATACTTGTTTTTTTTTTTTTTTTATATATACTCGGGACATCAAAAGACGCGAATAAGGGTCCATGGTACATTGTTGTACTCCCGGGGACAAACGAAAAAAGAGAACCAAAGGTATTGAACCCCATGCACAATGGCTGCTAAGCTATTATTTTAAGGCTCCTACTCAAAATTTATTGTATTTAGTGATCTGAACGTGTGCCTGATGTGCCAATATTCGTTTCAAAGGTCAACCATACGTCTTAGATCAATCTGTGTATGTCATACGAATTTTGACCTTTGTTTTTTGTTTTTTAAATGACCGAGTGTGAATAGGTGAAAGGGATCAAACGGTAATTTTCAATACAATGGGACCAAAGTTCGCACAAAGGTAATAATACAAAGAAAACAAAGGAGCCACCATCATCCCAATACCCCAACTTACATCAAAATATATTGAAAACTATATACGAAGAGGCAATTTCATCGTATTTGAATAGGTGGGCAAAGGTCACATAGCGACCATTAGGTCCAATCTGTGGGCCGTTTTACGGATCTTGACTAGGGGGTCTTCTGACAAGTATGAACATGTGCAATCCTTATGTGGAAAATTAAACATATGTGGGAATGACTAATATTATATTTCAAATAAATGGAGGCGAAGGTCGAAGGTCAACAAATGGAAACCACACACAAGAATCGCTAGAATCCATCTGCATACCATCATGTCAGAATTGTTGAGATGACAGAATAGACATAATCGGATTCAAGACTCGGTACTAACGTGTATGGGTTACAAACCTTGCGAGGAAACATACGGTTTATTTCCTAGACGTTAAGTGCCTGGTAGGACCACTAAATAACAGGAAACTCCCATTTACAATTACTCCGGCCAATCACGACCGCGCGTTAAAGGTGGGTGACTCGATCATGATCCAAATGTTGCATATGACATGGTGTCAGATTCGACTTAGGTTTTAGTGCAAAAGTGTGAAAAATGTGTGTGAAGTGCTATAAACAATGAAACAAAACATGTGTTCTGGGTTAAATTTGGTGTAGAATCCAAATCTGACGTCAAAAATGCAAAATGTTGGATGCGTTCCGAGATAATCGCATTTTGGGGTATTATGCAATACCGAGTCCCATAGAAAACCTATGGTATTTTGCTGAAAATTGCAACTTGCTTTGAAAAAAAAAAAAAAAATTACTCAAATTTTTGCAGTTGACAAAATGTAATTTACTATATTCTTGTGGGAATATGTTGTGGGCATAATCGATTAACTTTTAAACAATGTGGCCCTTTTCGCATTTTTTACGCGGGTTCCGAAGCTAAATTTTAGGTAAAATTTGGATCCCGCACAACTGAAAAAAAAAATTTCTCAAATTTTAGACGGGTGAAAAAAGTTAATACATAACTATGTAGGGACTTGCTTTTGGGCATATCGATTAAATTTCAAGCCTATAGCTCTTTTAGTTTTCTAGTGCTTCCCAATTATGAGTGAACAAGCGGTATTTTTTCGCCCGCACTGGAAAAGTCAAGGGTAGGGGAAACATTTTTGTATTTTTGGAATTATCCTATACCTGAAAATGAACCAAGTTAGGTATCAAATTTGAGCTCATGAAAATAGCATTAAACGACAGGTAAATCATCACTGTTGACCTTCCTTTCCAGAGATGTGATTGTGCAAAGCCAAATTTTTGTTCGAAAGTGCTAAATGTTGGATGTCGTTGGTCACGGGACATGTACAAATTTGAATGGTTTGGTGTGAAAATTATGAAATAATCTATTTAAAACAAACACTTGAATCCATAAGTTCGTACCCTTTAACTGAATATAAACATTATAAAGAGTCATATATATGTATATTGCGACTCTGCAAGTATTCAAAGTTGGTGGTGAAAATTTTTGTCACCCGAAAAGTGCGGATTTTCGGACAAAAAAATCGGCCACAAAATCAATATTTTGTAGCAAAAATGGCACGACGATGATAAGGGTTTTCGATTACAAAATTCATAATCTATGAACAATTTTACTCTAGAAAGGACATCTTAAAATTAAACATGGTTATTTTTGCTTGATATGATTTTTTCGCCACTTTGGCACTAAAACCTCAGTCAATTCTGAAAAACCAGGTCATATGAGTTTTATCCGTCGCAATGAAACATACAACAAAAAAATCTGATTACAAATTTGGTTGATCGGCCCAGCCGTTTGGATACTGAAGCAAAAATATGTTACTAATTGGTCCATAGTGTGTTAATTTGGTATACCCACTTTGTTGTGGTCATAATATCAAAAGGAACATTTACGGGGCCTAAAATTTCACTGGGGTAAAAGGAAAAAATACTTTCTTCTTTTTACCAAAAGATCTATTTTGAGGGAGTCAAGTGAGAGAGGGGGGGGGGGGAACGAGGTTGTCGATCGGGGAACCCACCTTGAACTGTCAAAAATATGTGTCCGTTTGATGCGTAATGCAATATGCAATTGAAGTGCCAATGGCAGTAAATCACAAAAGAATTAGTCCTGGCGTAACTTTAGTCCAGGACTAAGTCCATCTAGAAGGAACCTTTATTTTTTTAGGCAGAATATAAAAAAGAAACAATTGAAATTAAGTAAGTTCTCAGCTTTGACTGTATACCTGTATTTTCTCTCTGTATGTTCAGCAGAAAAGCTAATAGAGGAAAGACGATGAATTTTTAGAGGTCCTTCTAGTAGGAATTAGTCCTGGAATAAAGTAAGCCAGGACTAAATTCTTTGTGAATACGGGCCAAAGTATAAACTTAATAATGGTATTACAAAATGTATATGACCACTATTAAGGTTCGTTACGGCACTGTTATGATATGACCTGCACGGATAGGTGTATCCCAACCCCCATAAACAGCTTTGGCAAGGCATCTATCCAATCCGAACGATAATGGCCTAATAGTATTCTCCCAGCGAGATCGGTATGGCGTTACTCTCAATTCTGCCGAGGTGTAGGGGTGCCCAAAAACTCCACGGAGAACTTTGAGTGATTGGATCAACAAAATTTGTTTGGGTGACAGATTGCTGGCAAATGGGTTGGTGCTGCTGACGGCATTTGTGTTCGGGTGGAATTAAGTGATAAATTGTACGGAAGTCGTTGTGCTTGTCTACGTCGAATAACGAAACAGAGAAATGTGCAGCCCAGCACCAATCACGCCTACTCCAATTGCAATGACTATGGCCACAATTGCTCCATCGTTAGACGTCGTGGTGCTAGCATGGAGGAAAAACGTATAAGACGATAAATAAATTAATTATTTTTTTCAATGCGATTTTTATAGCTGTTTTTAAGTATTATTCAGAGACAAAGCGCTGTTACCTATTATTATTATATTACGCTGCCTTCAGGAATCAGGAAATCGTAACAACCATTTCGCTGCAACGGGTCGGCGATGGCCAAGCGCACAAATCCTATAGCACTTTATTGTAATAGTACCCATTACAAAACTCCCAGATTTCGCTTGGGTCGACGAGGCAAATTAAGATTAAGTATCTTGCCCAGAGGACACAAACACGTTACAACAGTGGGGCTCGAAAATCACGATTTTACACATGGTGTTTATTAATCATGAGTCCTGCGCTTTTCCGTTACGGCAACACGTGCTCTCGTCTGAATCTAAAACATTCGCTAGTAAGTAGTGTATCCAGGCGAGCAATCCTGGAGTTGATGTATCATATGATGGAAAGTAACATTTACAGCTTAACCTTTCTCAAAAAGTTTTTTTTTTCCCTTCTTTCTTTCTTTTCTTTGTCGTCATTTTAGAATAGGACACCACGGTTACGAATAAGTGGGATCCTTTAAAATGGACATTCATTGTGGCATGTGGAGTAATGAAAAACTAACATCCAGATAATATATAATATGCGTTGCAATTCTGTGAACTTGATGTAGAACCAAGGCGTATGGGGTTTGGAGAAATAAAACCGAACGAGGGGTTGAAGTGTGTTGTGGCGTGGTCAGAGAGGTACATGCCAAATCAACATCCCAGAATACATTGTAATAAAAGGAGATAACGTCACGCCGTTCATTAGTGTAAGGAGAGAGAAACTATCGCTCTGATTTGCATGCGTACTTGCGTTGAAAACGATGTCATCTGCTTGCAATGTGGTTGGTATTTGAAAGGGAGTCAACTCAGTCCAGGATTTTTAAACCAGAGTTAGT
>JAMKCH010026515.1:0-34163 GCA_023653785.1 Ophioderma brevispina
TCAAAAATGGTTCTTAAAATTCTGAGAACCCAAAAAGGTTCCTAACAGAACCATAAAAGGTGCTATACAGCAGTTAAAGAACTATTTTTGGTTCGTTGAAGAACCTTACAGGGTTCCATATAGAGGACAAGTTTAGAACCTCTTTCGCACTTTTTTTCCTAGAGTGTATATTAGTTGCATCTGCAATACTTAGGCGGAGAAAGCGGGGGTGAGGTTGCCATAAGCGTCCCTCCTAAAGCTTATGACCCCCTCTGTTCCTAAAATTTGTGAAGAGTCGCATGTAATTACATTACTGGCGGCCACTTCCGGCAAATTTATCACAGCAATAGTCCGTAATTCACGAGGAGAATTCTGAATTATTTATATTATTTGAGCACATTTTCGCATAAATTTGATGTCTGCCGATTTTTGGAAAGTGTACATGATATTCCTGAAAGAAAATGTGTTGATTTAAGCTTATTTTGATATTTTACTGGCGGATTAACAAACACGTGCATTTCCCGGTTTCGGGCGAAAATTTTAGTAGCGAAAATACTACCCTCCGAGAAATGGCTAAATATTGCAAAATTTATACGGAAAAGTTGTGATCAATTTTGGATATGTTATAAAAGATAGTCTTGCGAACAAACTGTGCAACTCTCATTTTCTGAAACGCAAGGTAACTCGAGATACAGCCCAAGATAGAACATGAATTTCTATACAAAGTCTATGGGAGGCGTAATAGTGGCGTGCACCCTTAAATGCACCTTTCCCCACAGCCATTGCTACAATATCTTCAGTAAATAAAATATTGCGTTTTTTTCGAATCGGATCGTATGCTTTCACTGCAATAAAATAATGCTGATAATATTTTTTTTTCAAATCTACAAAATTATGTCTACGTATTTATATTGAATAATAGTTAAGAAATTAAGCAGATTCCTAGGCCTAGCTACCTTTTTACACATTGAAAACAACATTGAATACAAATAGTACAAATAATATGAGACGGAACCCAGTTTCCCTATTTTATATATGTGCATCGCATATACTGATCATCCTGATATATATAGACCTATCACCATTCTATTCCTACGCAATCATGATAATGTAACATTGTATAATAGAAATATAACATTTACTAAATATACGTAATATTTCAGTTAATAGATCGCACATGAATCACTGGCTACTCCTATATATTGTAGCGCTATTTAAAAATATATATTTTGATTATTGAGTTAATATGGCCCCAAAATATTTTTCAAATGTACTCCAGATTAGGCTAATGTTAAGAAATTGGTGTTTGCCGTTAAAGTTGTCGCAAGAATCAAATTTTAACATGTTTAAGGTGCCCCACCCGATTACACCATATAATTATATACATGTGTTTCATAGGGAAAGCCATCACCAAATGTATATCTTGATTCCAAAATTTCATTTGAATCCGTAAACAAGCCATATTAATGCTTGTAGCATTATGATGGGATAGAGTTCAACCAAAATATTTGCAGGGGAAATGAAAAAAATACAAGGTTTTTATTAAAAGTAAAATCTCGGCTTTGATGGGTGAGGGGTGGGGTCGAGGCTGAGGTCGCGTGGTAACCCTTAAGATTCTGTTTCCTGTATTAAATCTTGTCGTTCCCGTGCCCGGGCGAAACGTCCGGTCTGAGGAAATCCGGAGCATGTTTCTTCATCTTTTTCGCCAGATCCCCCCCCCCCATTTATTAAAGATTCTGCTCCCTTTCCACCTTTTACACTCTAAGAAGAAAAGGTGCTAAAGAGGTTCTAAACTTGTCCTCTTAGGAACCTTTTGTGGTTCACAAATTTTAAGAACCGCTTTTGAGGGTTCCATTCTTGAGCGTTCCATATAGAGGACAAAAAAGGTTCTAAGGCGCATTTTTGTTTGGAATGTACGAGCTACCTTAACAAATGTTTTGTTTTGCTTGTTTGCTTGGTTTTATTGTTTGTTTTCCTTTGGTATATTATTTCCTATCATTCTTCATGATGATATAATATTTTGGACGAATTGTTTCATTTGTAAGGCATAATTGAAATCCTTGAAACTAAAAATTCATTATCAGTTTCACGACTTGAAATATTCCATAAATGTTAATCTTAATAGGCCTACTGTTAATAGATTTATCTATCGTTTCTTTTCAAGCGATGGTTTGAAGCAATACATTAATGTACATTGTTTCAGAACACATACGGAAACATTAGAGCCATGCATGATTTTTTTTTTCAGGGGATGGGGGATTTGGCAAGAGTGGACCTTTTTTGCAAAATGTGGATATTCTGCCGTGGTGGGGTGGGAGGTTGGGCCAAAGTGGACTTTTGCCAATATAACATCTGCTTTATTCTTACCAAACTCTCATTGAAATCCATATTTACTTGCTCGATACGATCGCAAACGCAGTTGACCTTTTATAAACTTTGGGGATATGTGGGAAGGAGGTCGACGCTTCGATCGCCGCCCCCCCAAGGTCCCACTTTGAATCTCGCTTGCAAATGGCTGATAGCTAACAAACCTTTAGGTTGACGAAGTCATTTAACAAACTTTTTTCGTTTTGTCCTGCTTCCCCTTCCCCTATCAGAAACATAATCCTGAAATACACAAATTTTGATGTATATGTGATTTTGTGGGCTTTCACAGCCGAAACCCTCAATTGTTCAGGGTCAACCCGCGGAACGATCAATAAGGGAACCCATTGCATGGTTGTTCGCAGTCGCCTCGCAGATCTTACAAAATATCAGATTTTTGGGTTCATGCATCTGGAAATGAACATTATTTCTCGCCGAAATTCACCAATTCAATCTTCAAATGCTCACCGTTCTTGAAAAATATTATAAGGAATACTATTTTGAAGAAAACGTACAGTATAATGTAATGCATAAATTTTATAAGTAAAGATAGCATATACCATCACAAAAATATGGTAAAAATCTGAAAATATCGACCTGTTTCATACTTATATCAAAGAGGTTATGTCAGTTTTCTACTGTTATAGTTTGGTAGATTATTCGACTACATTATTAAAAAGAAGGAATCGATAGCTCTTTAATTGATTAAGTTAAAGTTATTTTTCTGTAACTACTAAATACCATATTTTATGCAATTAGGCTATATCTATTTTCTACAAGAGCAAATTATGCAGATTTCACTTCCAATACTTCACAAACTATATTTTCGATATAACCAAATTTTGATGTTGTGGGCATATTTCCGCTTTTTTGTTAAATAAGCCTCTTTCTAGGGCCGTCCCGCTTGCCACATGGGTTAGAAAAGATGGAGAGACAAGTCCAATCTACAAATATTTGGGGGGTAGCACGTTGGGTTTATATCAAATAATTGATGATAGATGAGTGTGGTAATTGTCAACTGGATTTTAACCTCCCAACATAATCCCAACATACATATTCTTCAAACAAAGCATGTCTTCATTCGTGTTTACAATTACCGGTTAATACCATTTGGTCCGCTCTGGCGAGCAATACAATTACGTAATACTTTGAGTGTCTTGATAGGGTTTAGCAATTGCTGTTAAAGAGCGAAAAGTAACGCTTTTCTCGAATTACTTCCTTTAATGGCATCTCTGGTTCCTTTTGACCATGGCCCAACTTGGACCAATAAAAAAATGTATTCGACCAACGATTCTCGGTGGCTTTTTATACTAAAAACGGGTCCCGCATTTCCCAACTACAAATCAAGAAGAATGTAATGAAACATTAGCATAATTTTTATTTAATTGTACAATGTGCTTGTAAAATGCACTGAATTATAATAGTCAACTCAAATTTGAAAGTTTTTCTAGAATGATCAAAGAGACGTTACACTTCAACAAATGTGATAAGAGTAATATTTTGCTACGGATTGGGATACAATCTTCCTGTTACAGGCCCATAGGTTAAATTCTGTATGGGAGTGAAGAGCAATGATCAGTCCTGCCTGGTAAAGTCGAAAAACCCTGTTCATTCAAAGCGTAATCCTCACTTCACGTCTTATAATAGTCAACAATGTGACCATCCGCTTTATGTCACTTGAAAGTATTCTGGTGTTCATCTCTTCATCTCTTCATGTAAGGCCCTTCCCGGAAAGTAAATTATTGTTGAATGGCTTTTGTTGGCTCTCATATAATCAGCAAGAATCTTACAATACATGCACCTTTTCACCTAAAAATCCGATTTTTTTATGCATTGACTCTTTGTATCTCCACATGCTTCCTGTTTCTGGAGGCCAGGTCTCGCTATTTAATCAAAATTGACCTTCCAATGAAGCGTCCTATAGCGACCAACATATTTAGTGCGTCCTTTCAAATTCGGGGCTTGTTGACAAGTGCATTTCGACTTTTACTGTACACGATGCCCTATTATGATTTTTAGCCTTCTCTGGAATTCCAAGGTGCCTATGATCGAGGTTTTTACGGTATAACAGAATTATAAGGACTATTAATTTACCTCATGTCAGCGCCACACTTAATATTCAGTCATTTAATATGTTGCGTTTGCGACAGGTGTGACATGTTTGGCTTTTGAGAGTTACAATAATAAACTTCGCGTCGCCTATACAACTTGATGTCTTCAGGAGCTGCGGATTCCGCACTTGTCTTCAAATTGCTGCCATCAGGGACGACCCTTTTGAAAAAAGAACAAAGTAATATAAACAATAACTAGCTCATTTTTTATATTTTTCATAAAACAATATTGATGTGAATATGTACCTTAGAATAATCACAAATTGACCAAACAAATTCAAAGAAGTCCTTTTCTGTTTTAACCCCCCCCCCCTCGTCCGCTGGCTTATGGGGGATGCATTCCTTGTTTTTTTCACAACCACTGTCCTTTCATTGATTCCTCTCATTCCCCCGTCCACACAACCACTCCGAATTTATCCTAGCTGTAACATATTCAGGGAGGGTGATAATTGAATGACACGTTTTTCGCACTGTTGGATTCTAGGAAACCTGGCATTCAATACATCATGTGCAGTCGAAGTCTTCGAGACCCATAGCACAATAACTAAATCATTTTTGATTATGAAATGTTTTTTTTTTTTTTTTGTTTCCGCATGTGTGTAGTATCATTCACGGTGTTAAGAATATAGCAGAACTATACGTAACTCGACAATTTCTGACTTTTTGAGATAAAAATTATCTGAGCAATTTGGGGACGCTGCTTTAATTTCAACCAAAGTCTTATATGCCAGAAGTGCTTCCTTTCGCGTGGCGTTTTTACCATTACCATTCTGAAGGTATCTTTTCGGCAAAAAACTGCGATCAATAAGTTACGTGTCATTTTCTCTCAAATCGGGCTTATATTTATGGCAAAACTACGTAACTTAAAGGTGCACGAGAAGATTTCATATATCAGGTTTCCCCAAAAAATCGAAATTACTGATTTTTGCCCTGATGTAAATTTTCCATCCAAATAACCCCATCGAAAGGATTAAGCTGAGAATGTTTCTTTGGTACAAAAAATTTGAAACTTTCTAATTTCGTATAGGAAGCAATTACGAAATTCAGCCTATGTTTTATATTGAAATGAATCACAACACACAACCCTTTTCCTCTCTTTAAAAGGCATTTTGTAGGCAAAATCAACAAGGAAGAAATGGATTAGAGTGTCCTATTCTATATGACATACTATTATGAACAATATTTGGGTGCCCCTTCAAAAATCTCTCGTTGCACCTTAAGAAATCGGTAGTTTTGCCATTAAAACTTTCTATGAGTGGCCAGTATTTTGCCATTCCATTTAATGTGACTACAGAGGGTAAGAAAAAAATAAAAAACTTAAAAAAAGCAAAAAATTTTATTATTTATTAAACTTCTTTTGCCTGGGGAACAAATTCAGTGATCAACACTGTTTCTTCAATTTGGCCCAGGGGTCAAACATAATACAATAAAAATTGACATCAATACAAACAAATAAGTATACAGAATCTATATATATAAATATACATTTTAAAAAAGGTGGCAGGAACATAAAAAAGACAATGGGGGCCATGCACACCAAGACTGCCGACGTAGGGGCATAAAGTGGATAGGCCAAGGGAGCAGCATCCAATAACGGAGCAGGGATGGGCAAAAAATAGAAAAAATTAAAACCGCCAGCAGCACAAGGGTTTCCCCTACCACCTAAATTACATCCCCGCCCCCAGCCTGGAGGCAGCTCCCCTTGCAACCCACATGCATCAGCCCAGTGGGTCAGAAAAAGTACTTCATTGGCCCCTAAAACAAGACAGGCCACTAATCAGGAACTGCTATGATATACAAATAACTGTATATATGCCAGCTACAAACAAATTAACAGATGTAATGGATCTTTGCATAGAGAAACCCAGGAAGTGGATATTAATTTTACAAAGTGCTTTGAAGCGAGCAAGATTTGGTGGTAATGGGGATTTTGCACAGGATGGGAGATTGTTACAGAAAGCACACCCTGGAAGATATTTTTCGTTTGGCCGAAACAATTACAAAGAGGAATAACCAGATTACCACGGGTACAAGCTCTGGTCAAATGGTTGTGACTAGATATACTGTATGGATATATTGGTCACAGTCGTGAAGGGAGGGAATTAGTCAGGGTTTTGTAAACAAAAATATTGAGATGTTTTCTCGACGAACAGCTGATTTTTCCCATTTTAATGTGTTGAGCAGTACTCATTTGGGTTTGGTAGCCTATACGAGGAAGACCCAGAATTATTTTTGCCGGCTGTGTTTTGTGTTGGACGGGTCGAGCGTCAGTTTGTGAGGAAGTGCTGTTGGCATTTCCTCCCCACACTACATCACAGTATTCTAGTGGGAATAAGCTTTGTAATAACAGTTTAAGAGTATCTTTGGGCAAAATATGTCTGAGCTTCTGAAAGCCCATTGCGTGGGAAAGTTTTACGCTGAATTTTGGAAATGTGGCAGTCCATGTAAGGGAAGAATCAAGCCAGACACTCAAAGATATTTGAATTATCACATTTTCAATGTGAGTCCATGGATGCAAACTGCAAGATCAACGTCTCTACGAGCAAGCTCTTTGCTGAGTGGCAAGCAACATACCCTTATTTTTTTTTTGGCATTAAGAGTCAGAAAATTGGTATTAAGCCAATCAGCGACCCGGGTAAGTTCGGTATTTAGAACTTCGTTAATTAATCGCACGAACTGATTTTTGGTTGCCGTTAACAAAGATTGCTGTGTCATTCAGCGTAGAGAGTGACCTTAGAGTTTGCATGAGTTACTATGCTGGAGAGATCATTTATGTAAAGAGTAAACAGAAAGGCCCCAGTATAACTTGGGCACAGACATCCAAACATTAACTGGGGCAGAGGTTGGATAAGCTTTCACAATTTTGTTATTTGCTGACGGCCTCCGAGATATGATCCAAACCAGTTGAGTCCCGCCCGGGCCGTGCCCCCCTAAGTCATGAAGTTTATTGATTAGGACACTGTGGTGGACCGTGTCAAAACCTTGCCTTTTTATCTAAAAACAACTGCTCCAGTAAAAAGACCAGAGTTAAAATTACCAAAATGTAATCAGTGCTTCAAAGAAGGCAGGTTTGCTGTGGAGTGCTTTGAAACCTAAACCCGACTGGTTGGAACAAAGGTATGTTTTGTTACAAAATTATACATTTGCCCCATGTACACACTTTTCAAAAATTTTCCTAACATTAGGGGATGACAGATATGGGTCTCTAGTTATTAGTGCTAAGGTTGAGCACCCTCATTAAATTGGTGAACCCTGTTTTTTTTCCATGGGAAGGTACAACTCCCGAGGAGATACTAAGGTTCATGATGTACGTTTAAAGCCTATTATCTGCGCACACCAATCTTGATGAGTTTTAGGACTTATATTATCAAGACCAGTTTCTTTCTTGGCAGTCAATGCCCTTCAGAAGCTCAAGAACATCATCCACCAGACTTGGTAAGCATACCTACTCATCCTCTGGTATTGTCTCCTCGTACAATTGACTAACATAGTTGGATTGAGGGTAAGATCAAACTAAAAAATGTTTTTTAAACAACACATAACAGAATTTTATTTCCGTTTGTAAGTGATATTTTGTTTTCAGCCATTGAAATATAGCATCAGGTTGTATTTTGCCATAACTGTTTTCCCTAAAGTTTTATGCAAACTACGTAACTTGACACAATGTGTTGCAATTTGGAATGGGTTAATCATTAACCTTCAAAATTGAAGGATATATAAGAAAATGATATGATAAATATATTAAATGTACTCAATCTAGCTAATTTTAGTATATAGAAAATGCACGACTGAACTTTAAGTAATATCTCAAAGACCGAATTTTGAGAGATGTAGTTGCCATAAGGTCCGAGATGATTTCACTTTGTCATCCTTGATCATTTTGAAAAGTGGAATGGAGTAAAATTAACAGGGGTAATAATTTAAATGTTCCATAAACGTAAATGATGTAATAGACATGTTCGTCCCTGGTCTCAAAGGATTAATAAAGATGCAGTTTTGCCTATATGTACAGTCTTTTTGGATTGCACGACAGGCCCAAATCTGTTCAAGGGGTAATTGTGTATAAAGTTCCCCTATTGGTTTTAAAAATGTTTCAACAAACAATATAACATTGACCTTATGTTTAATCAGCTCAAAGGTAATATAGCAGAGGCTCGAGTGCTATCCCACAGATAGTCACTGGGGCCCTATCCGAAATTTCCCCCTTAATTTTATCCTAAATATCATAAAAAGGTTAACGTATATTTTACATAACTAATCCAACAACATGAGACTTGAGTCCATTTTGAAGGGAGTGGCATTATAATTTTTACCCCAGGATGATTAAAAACCATTTTAAAGCTACTGGGAAAAAGTAATTGTCCCAAATAAAGCAAACAATACATTTTTTAAGCATGAAACATAAAAAGTTTTACAGTTGTTAATTTACTCCCTTTCCTATCTCAAAATCCTCAATATTGCCGAGAAACCATCCAAACATTTTGTCCAAGATCATGTTCAAGGTCCAATGGGTATATCACTGGGCTACATGTAGGTCTCAAGAGAAGCGGAAGAAATATGATTGCGAACATTGAGCCTATAGAGTAATTCTTGCGCTTCGATGTTGACTGCTTTTTTTGGACATTTGATGTTTGGCAGATCCCTGATCTGGTTACCAGAGATCCCGGGTTTAAATCCCAGTCAAGAAAATTAATTTTTCTTTTCATGGTCATCTCGAAGGAAAAAAAATAAAATACTATTTATGGCATTTAAAGAATTTCAAACTATATTGATCGATAACTCAGTAGAAATTGATATTACTCTGTTTTAGTGGACTGAAGCTTACCTTTGTTAAAACATCTTTCATCGAAAGGAAAAGCCATCTCGTAGTAATCGCCCTCAACAAACAACCCAATATTTGAGGTTTCATTTTCCAAATGAAGGTTTTCAAACACATGTACGTCTGCAAAATGTGTTTTGTATATATCAGTATTAAATATAATAATATTATTAGCGAGGACATTTGCAAAATCAAGACCACTATAAATATATATTTAAGGCCGAAAAATTCACAAACTTTAAGCTTTAATTAATTGACCATCTTACCGAAAAGTGTGCTTTTAAGCGATGTTGAGTAGCCCTCAATGTCTGGATATATGGAATTTAACCGATTCCAAGACTTCCAAAATTCTTCAGGGCTTGTACTCTCTATCTGTGATGCCTAAAAACAAAATGTAAAACAAATCCCTAAATTAAACTCTATTGAATGCGTTAAAGGAAATATGTCAAGATTTTTGTCAAGCTCAGTTTGACTTACATTCATAAAATGTATGTACATACATCACGAATTCCCGAAAACATAATACAATTTGATGTAAAATTAACAAAATAGAGGCATTTTAATTTTGCTTTTTCGACATACGAAGAAAACGGGCGGATTTTTTCGCCACGGCTTCATTGATCAAAAGCGCCCAATTTTGCTCTCCTCGTGACGTCAAAGTGATGACCAAAACATCGTGTTGACTCGAATTGTTATTGCTGACACTGTAATATTGATGGATTAATGAAAGTAATAATAAAATTAGAAAAAAAGTTACAGAATGACATATTTTGTTTCATTTCGTTGTGTTTTAATTATTATTGAAGTGGCAACACTGCGATATGATGGTCACAACGACGTAAATTATGGATGGTCATCACTTTGACGTCACCATTTGCCTGCGATGTGGATTTGTCGGAATCGTTTTCGAGTAAGCTATTGGGCGGAAAATTAAAAGGGCAAAATACTCAACAAATGTGGACAATTTTCAACTTATTTTGATTTATATGTAATCTACGTTACTTAAAGGAAATATGTCATGATTCTGAATATTTGGAAAATTTGGTATGGATGGAAAGCTTAAGTCTAGCTTAGCTTCTGTTTTCATTCTACCATCACGGCCTCAATGACGCCTAAATAACTCTGACATCTTCATCCCCTTGATTTCAACTAAGTTTAGTAAATAACCCAACTACCTCTGTGGACGAAGCCCTACTAAAGCCGTTTTTGCAATAATAATGATCTTAAACGTGCATACCCTTTGGTTTCCATTCATGTCAACGATATACGTGGCACCCGTTTTCGTTGTGACAACGTTTAGTTTGATCTACAGGGTGTGTCTAAAAGAACAGTCTTTCTTTAATATATTTATGAATAGTAACACATATTTGGGGATCACTTTTCCCAAATAGCATCTAAGAAGCTTTAAAGGGAAAAATATGGCGATAGCGACTGGCCGGTCCAAGAGAAGTGTGTCCCCCGGTTTAAAGTGAAATGATGTAAAACTAAGGTCAGAATCTGTAGGTTACAGTGCGACATAGCCATTGTATTATTGAATCCACATGTAATTTTGGTTAGACATTTTCCCCAGCCTTTACACCCCAATCATCCCAATGAAAATTGGGTGTGTTTCTTGTACCGTCTAGATGCAGGGCGTGTTCCCTTGTTTCTTCAATATGAACATTGTTTTAGTCATTTTTTTATCATATATATCATAGAAGCATCATAAATATAGTTTGGAATGGATACATTCTAAAAATATAACGAGTCTTTCCAAAGTAATTTTTCTGCATTTTATTTTTTAACACTCAAGAAGCTATTCATAAATAGCTCATATTCCAAAACGCAGCTTGACTGAAACCATTATTTAGTAGCTTTCGCTCAGCAAGTGAACTTTGAAAACTTGAGAATTGAAAGTACACAGGAAACAGCGCAATGATAACTATATTTTGGGATATACGGAAATCGTCTATACTTGCCGAACATTTCCTACAAAGCTAAATGACTACTTCTGATCGAAGTGCCTAAGTAAATTGATCAACCTATTGCAACATTACGTAAACTTTCCTTATATATTGATAACAAATTTAAATCTCCATGACTACATATCTTGAAATGGACATAATGGCATGAAAAATATTCAGACATAATGAAATGGACCCTTGCTGAAATCACTTCCACAAATTTGAAAACAATTTGGATGTTTACATTCTGTAAAACAGTAAAAACAGCAAGAGTTTATGGCAGTTCGTGGCAATTCCTGCCACGGAAAATCAAGGTGTTGACATCCCTGCCAGAATTTACAGTGTATCTAGAAAGTTTTATGACACAATTCAAAAGCATTCAGAATGGGATTCAGCCATTGTACTTTTTAGGCTTGTAGTAAGATATTGATCTGAAAAGTGAAAGTTAGCTGGGATTAGCACATACACAATAGCAATGGTCTGTGAGCTGATGACAACATGCTTTTCAAGTTTGATAAATGCTGGCAGTAACAATGTCAGCATCCTTGGATGAAAAGTGAAGCTTATAAGGAAAAATATAAATTTCTTTTCCCTTTTTACAAATGTAAACACCCAAATTGTTTTCAAATTTGTGGAAGTAATTTCAGTAAGGGTCCATTTCATTATGTCTAAATATTTTTCATGCCACTATTAACAAATGAAGCGTCATCTCATTTAAATAGGGAAGTTATGTACAATTTTGTAATTTTGTACAATTTTGGCTAAAGGAAATACAACACTTTACCAGGTCTGTAAATGACTGTCGTGTTCGCTCATATTCTGTATCCGTTAGGCTCACACCTTGTGCAGAAGTGCCGACAGAAGTTTTAGTTTCATCTTGCGTGTAAGTAAGTCTGAGAGTGGTAGTTACATCTCGCAATGGAGTGCCACCATAAGTCGCTTTATATTGTACTGAAGTACGACTAGTGGTACCCCCATCTTGCATTGGAGTAAGACTAGAAATAGAAGTTACATGTAGCACTGAAGTGCCACCATATGTCGCCCCTCTATCTTGTGCTGAAGTAGTACTACCAACAACAGTTGTAGTTCTGTCTTGCATCGAAGTAAGACTGGATGTGGTAGTTAGATCTTGCTCTGAAGTTACATCTTGCTCATAAGTCGTCGCTCCACCAGAATCTGTAGTTTCTTTTTGTAATAAGGCACCGAAAGTTATATTCTTATCTTCAATTGAAATACAAAAATAAGTTGGAGTACTGGTTAGTTAGTTAAGTTCCTAACACCACCATTTTGTCTATGCCACTGCGTTCTAATTTCTGTCCGTTTACAAACAGAAAATACGAAATTACGATTTTTTCCCGAGTAGAAGGAATTTGCACGTAAGATTAAGCATCATCTATACTTCAAATAGTCTATAAATGTTAACTTTTTAGATGAGTCGGGAGGGCGAAGTCTACGGATTACGAAATGACCCTTTTACTCAATACCCTAGATTTGGCATTTTTTCAGAGAAATATTCAACTGAGTTAGTCTTTCTAGAAACCAAAAATATAAGTGTGTATAAGGAGCAATGAAGTACTAACCAAATGCACAAGTGACTGGTTTGTAATTAAAAATTGTACGAATGATCCCAACATAACACATAATATTTTAAAGAATTCATGTGCTTTATGATACGTTTCTAATCATATTTATCATTTACTCCGTCAAAACCATTCACCTCCACTTCTGATCTTTAGCCTCTCGGTCTCCCCTCACCCGTAGTCACTTTTCAGTTGCGTTTTTGTATATAACGCATTTGTTAATTCAGTATGGAAATAAGCGAGTACGGGGGTACTTGACGTAGATCAGACTTTAGAGCCGAAGGCCAAGGTCAAACCATGGAAGAAAGAGATAAGAAGGAAGCACAAAGACCCACTTTGCTTTGACCAATCCATCTGCTGCCCTATAATTGCAATTGTTATTCATATGCTCACAAGTGGCCCTTCCTAGGATAATCCTAATCCGATTCTCTCGCTCGGGAAAATTCGCAATTCGTGGTTGTTTCTTCATTGCGTAAAGATTCCGGGTCATCGGGAATCAGCACGCGATGAATGCTGCGAAGAAAATACTCAAACATAATGGCGGCTTACATGGAAACAGGTCAACACGCCCTGGGGGGGTTCTTGGATTTTGGTCGGGAACCCATGCTCGTTCAAAAAAAAAAAGGGAATAGCTGCAAATGCGGGACTACCGCTAGGGGTATCAAATTCACAATAATCAAGTTCTAGTCCCGCTAGGGTTACAAATTCAGTTGTGAGTGTGACTGGTTCAATGATACAAATAGGAAAAATTAACCTAAACATATCAGCAAAATAACCCTAAGTGTGTATTTTTTCTGGCAGTAGCACAAGTGTCATTTTTCTTGTATATTGGCTATTTTAAATGTGTATCGTTTTTCATTATTGAGAACAGGTCCCGCAACGGGTATAATCTCACTGCAAATTATCCTCAATCTTTATTTTGTTCATCATAGAATACAGCAAAAACAATATGATAAATAATTATGTCAATAATGCAGTACAGTGAAAAATTAATTGTTACAATATTAATCAAAAATATTTTGCATATAAGTAAAGATGTTTATAATACATTATAAGTGGAATTTCAAAAGAGAGTATATAACTGGGATAATACTAGTGGAAAAGCACAGTAAGGATGTTATATTACTGCTGTACCGTTAGATGTATATTTTCACTGAAAACTAGTATAATTTCACCAAAACTGGTCCCATTAGGTCCTGGGTATATTTTAACTGAAAATTGGTCCCGTTAGGGGTCACTTTCAGAACCCCTGGAACGAGCATGGGTGCCCAACGAAAATCCAAGACGCCCCTATCAATACGTTTAAATTTAGTCAAACTGTCATCATTTATTTCTCACACTGGGCAGTCTTGGGCACTAAAGCTGAACGCATAGCGATGTACAAACACTGCGCATTTAACGAAAACAGCAACAAATACACACCGGAGACAGCCGGAACATGTTGTATTAAACAATAATATTATACTTTTACACTTTTACGTGTTTTTTTTTAAATCAGCAAGCTTTATTAAATACACATTAAAAATACTCTAAAAACAACAAACAAATTGACATTAAAAAAGCCCGCAGTTTGGGACCTAGACGCAGGGATACCCGACCAGCGGGTCCTTCGCAAGGAATAGAAAAATGATTGCAATTCAGTAGCTGTGGATAAAAGATTAACAACAAAGACACATTAATTAATAACAGGCAGATTAAATCTTAAAAAGGCCCGGTTCCAACCACGTTGGTTCAAACTTTGAAACATTTTTGAAGGAAAGTTTGGTTTTGGACATTTTAACCAGTCTTTTGAGATTTTTCAAGTTTTCAGGGGATATATATCCTCTGCTACCAATTTCAAGGGCAATGAATTCCACATGAAGAACCCGGTCTTTTAAATCACTAACGAGGCTGGCATATTTGTCTGTCTTCCTTGCATGTGCACTATCAATATTAGGTTCAAAAGGAACCGTGAGTTCAATAAGGGTGATCTTGTTGAGATAGGCCAGATATACACTAAATCAGAGACGCTGGGAAGAGGGAAGAATTGCAGGAGGATTGTTGTACTTGTTTGCCATGGATGTTCTGTAAGATCAACAAATACCTTTGGCCCATCCTTAACATCACAATTTTGAACAAATTGGCAAGGAAAGACAAGACAAGAATCCTGCCGCCATGAATACCGATCCTGCTTCAGCATAACCTGGCAGCAGTTAAGAATATTTATTGAGTGTTTGGCTATTACCACACAACGGGCATTTTGTATTAAAATAGAACGTTGACGCCATCTATTTAGGTTGGCGAGGTAGGGAGGGAGTCGGTTTACGCATATTTAACCGCAATGGAGAACCCCCTTAGGTAACTCATAAATAATTGCTTCCATGTGAAGCATGATTCCTGAACATTTAACATCTCAAGAAATTTGCCCTGAACTATAAGGGTTTTGACTTTATCATCCCACAATGATCGAATTTCTTGAGTGACTAAGCATTTCACTTGGCTATAATTGACTTAATCTTGGTTTTGACAGAGTCGAACCTGTGTGTGTTCAATAACTTCATCATTTGTTTGTGAACTTTTGACACCTGTTTGAAAACTTCTTTCCCCTGTTTGTGTACTTTCACCCCCAGCGCCACCAGTATGATTTGCTTCGTCAGCACCCAACTATTTATAGCTTTATGGTATAAGTCCTGACTATATTGCACAATAGAAAATGTTCGTTTTGAATCCCTTCTCGCATCCAAGTTTACTAACAAGGCTTCTTGACTCTGGGGTAAGAGGATTGCTTTATATGTACGAAGATGAGGCTGACATTCTTTATACAAGTGAGAAATACTACGGACCGCAGGCTGCCGGATGCATACAAGTAGTTCAAGAGCATTAGATCATAATAGGCTAAAACCTGGAAATATCTCATACAAGCTGACTTTTTCAGGATAGGTCCTGAATAGGAGTAGAATCACATACTAAACAGTCCCCGAAAATCCTCCTGGAGCTCTCTCCAAAATTCGATGGCGGTCAAAATGGCCCCCATTTCCAGTTTTATCGTATCTTTGCAACCAGACAAGTTGGACATACACGAAAGTGTCCCAACATATGTTTTAAGGCCAAGGAAATGCAATGAAGTCATTTTTTTAGAGTTTTAAAACCTTACAATACCCAAAATCAAGATGGCTGTCAAATGGCCTCCTTTTCCAATTTAAAACGTATCTTTGCAACCAGACACGTTGGAAATACAAATAAAGTGTTCAAACATATGTTTTTAGGCAACAAGGAATGCAATGAAGTCATTAAAGTTCAAAACTTACAAGTACCCAAACTCACGATATGGCGTCCAAAATTGCCGTGCCACTTTCTAAGTGTATCATAACTTCATATGCAAATTAGAATACAAATTAGTGTCTAACATATGTTTTAAGGCATAAAGAATCTAATAAAGCATTTTCCAAAAAAGACCACCATTTGTTATGCTTTTATCCTAACTTTTACACCATCATAATATCGAATACAAATAGATCTAAAATATATGATCTTAAATTGTACAGGGAATCTAAAAAATCTTAGAAAGGCCAAACTCCTAATGTTCATGCCTATTTATCTTTATCTGGTGGCAATCCCTCAGCTTCAGCCAGCCTTGTCCAAGCTGTAACTTTTTGGCAGCCATTGCACATTGACAAGTGAACAAAATACTTATTTGATGATAATAAGGAATATGAATGTGCATTAACATTTAACTATGCTTCCTTTTACAATTAGAAATTTGGAAATATGAACACATGCCCCGTCATTTTAACACCGTATAAGTGAGAAAAGCTGCCGAAATAAATGGGTGTTTTTGCTAGGCCAAGCTTTCAAAATCATCGTCCTATCTGTATCAATATGTATCCTTTGGTCAATGATATTGGGGAAAATAAAAATGAGGTGACATTTTATTCTTTCAAGAGACTGAGCAGCTTTTTATTAGGCAAAGAAGACTGTTATTAGATTTTAGTAATTTTTATTAAATTTCAACTGGATTTTGTCTTCCCCCTTGACGTGGTTCACGACAAATACAGCTTAGATAGGGCATCCCCATCATCTAAAATAATGTCCATCTAGGCTAATGTCACCTCCTGATGTCTTTACCTTGGCAATATCGGGGCCTATGCCCGAAAATAAAAGGAATAGGCTCGTTCCTCTTCTCTCCTTTTTTGTCCCCGCCTCAAAACGAAGTTCGGGATTGGAACTATAAAATGGGCTCGGTCCGTATGTCCGTCCGTATGTTCCGTCCGTATGTTCCCCGTGATAAGATTTAACCCTGGAACATTTGGGCATATCTTTTTTTCTGGATGAGCTAGATTATCCAACCTTGGTTATATTGATGAGGGGATACCCCCCCTACTCACCATGTAATTCATTCCCCCAGGGGTCCTCCCCTGGGTTTCATGTCAGTGGGTAAGGGAAACAAGGGTCAAGGGCAAAAGGTTCAAATATTGGCACATAAAATGTCACATGTGTACAATTTATCTGAGTTCCGCAAGGGCTATGAATGATGTAACTTGGGGCCAAAGATGCAGGTTGATGAGTTCTCAACCTGATTAGATTTTGGGTGTAAAATATGCTAATTAAGTATCTAATATGTTTTTCATAATTTATGAAAATTTTTCCCGCAAGGCTTGTGTTACAAGTTTTTTTCAGGATTTCGGTAGGCCGTATAAATGATGTAACTTGGTGGAAAAGCGGTTGATAGGAGTTCCTCACCTGATTATATTTTGGGTGTAAAATATGCTAATTATAATCTAATTTGCATAATTTATGAAATATTTTTCCTGGCAGGCTTGTGTACAAGTTTCAGGAAGTTCTGTAAGGCGTATAATGATGTACTTGGTGGAAGGAGTTTAGTTCCAATGGTTGTTTCACGTGGGTCATTTCTTTGGGTTGCCAGCCTGTTACATTTCTTGGAAATGTGAAAATACGTAAAATTTCAATGTTTCGCCACTTCCAGAAACCGTAGGGGTCCCAAATTTAAAATGTGGTCACATGATTTTTTCCAAAATCTTGTTGCCAAATTGAGTAAATTATCATATTTTTACTAAATTTTAGTGATTTCTCAAGGGAATTTTGGGCATGATGAATTTTAAGATTTCTTGAGTCATTTTCTCTTAAATAACGCATTTCGTTTCGAGTCTTTTTGGTGATCTAGTGGATGGCCACAATAAGGTTGACTGTGCAGTTTTAGTTGTCACTTAGGTATCGCCATATTCGGCGGGGAACCTATTTTACGCATCGCGAAATACGAGTTCGCCTTGTTTATCCTTTGTGCTCACATTGCGTACTTGAGCACCCCCCTCTTGGCATCTTGATGAGTACACCTTATATGTTGCATAACAAAGATCACATATACGAACTTTTAAATGTGTCCCTTAGTGCTTTTAAACAGTACCAGAATGCCACTCACAGAGCGAGGGGTTGGTCAAACCAAGTTAACCCTTAATCCAGATCATTCTTGGGCCCCCCCCCCGATTTACCCGTATAGTAATAAATTTTGTATCAGATATTTTTTCCCATTCGCATCTAACATCAGCTTGGTTTCTTCCCATGGTTCTTGTGTTCATGTGTACAATTGCCAGGCTCTTCATAATGTAATATCCAGAGATTTATATAGCGCCTTAGCTAGTGCCTCTAAGCGCTTTTCACAAATGGTCGCTGATCACTGTGGCCCAACCATACCATAAACCATTTAGCATCATTTTCAAGTGTGCAGCGATCGGGATCACCACGCTTTCCCCTTATCAGCAAACATACATCGAGATAACCCACGCAGCGGGACCAGCTCCAAATATCGCATGGGTAAAAATCGGACAACCAAGCGGTTAATTTCTTGTCCAGGGATAGCTGAATCTCACAGGCTCGAACGCACGCCTATACGCATGGTGAGCAGACACTGTAGTCGAAGCGCTTACCTTATTGATCTCTCTTTGTCCGCTTTAATATTATACTTAATAATCTTACCATCACTCCTATATGAGATTAACTGTGATACGAGACCCAACAACAAGACCCTTGCGTCATAATGGACGCAGCCCCTTATTCCATCACCCAAAGGCAGTTATGCCAAACGCAGTCTCGTGCCCATCATCTCACAAGGCGCTCAGGAACTGAGTTGGTGCAAATCTTTCGACACTTACATGCATACATCAACTGTTGTTTTGGCATACTCAACTGCAGAATCCATGCACCAATTAGAGTTTCACACACACACGATTGATGTCGTTTTGAATATGTCATTGAGATTTTTTAGTGCCCTTTGGCGACGCTGTAGAATATCTTGCAATTCTGTCGGCATAGCTCCTCTAAACTTTAGGAGGACTTTCAGATGATCAAGCTAACCAAGACGTGTGATTACACCTGATAGCCTAATCCCCCACTTCACTTTTGCTACCAATCCCTGACACTGCAGTCGCAGTATCCCTATCGATCAACCTGGATCAATGACATATGTCTAGCAATGGTCCTCCTCTCCTTGAACCAACGCAGTTTGTGGACAGCCCATCTATCAAGCCCAATGACTGCTACGTTGATATGTAAGCATGGGTCAAGCTTAAACAACGACGCAGAGACTGGCATGCCGTACAAAGTACTGTCCTTCAAACTGCGATTGTGGTGAGCCACAAACCATTAGCTACATCATTGATGAATGTGAGTCTAAGTCTCCAGTGGAATTAAAGCCTTTAAAACTGGTCGATGAAACTATTAGCTGGTTAAAGACGGACATATCCCTAGATTTTGGACTTAAACCTGAATGATTGTAGCGTTGCAGAAACATCTGATTCGTTTTTGATACACTTGAATACACCTCAATGTACGGTAAATGCTGTGGTCAAAACTTGCAATCACTGCACCGACTTATTAGATGCCAATGATAATGAGATTGTGCAATGGACATTAGTGTTGAAGATGCTGCACAAGATGACGGTGAAAACTATTGTAACCGGAACTCTTCTATTTTTGCATCATTTGATACTAAATATAGATGAACAAGTTTTTAACCCTCGTGGTTGTGGGCTACTTATGAGTTTTTGGACACCCTAAATAATCTTCTATATAGCGCTCGGGGGGGGGTGCCTTAAAACATATGTTTGACACTGTATCTGTAATGTGCTTCTAACTTGCCGACTTAACAAGTTATGATACAATCAGAAAATGACGGCCATTTGTCGCCATCTTAGTTTAGTGAGATTTGGATTTTGTTTCGTCTAAAATATGACTTTATTAGATTTCTCTTTGCCTTAAAACCTATATATAGACACTTTGTTTGTATTTCCAACTTGTTTGGTTGGAAGTTATGATAAAATAGAAAATGGCGGCCATTTTAGACGGAGCCATCTGGATTTTGGAGAGAGCTCCAGGGGGGATTTGGGGGACTTTTAGGTATTTTATTCTACTCATATTCCTGGACCTATCCTGAAAAATTCAGCTGTTATCAGCCATTCCAGGTTATAACTAATTGTCTCGTGGCCTAAAGCCGACAAAGTTACCCGATTTAGGGATGCGAAGCAATTCCGCCAATTATGTATGACATAGGGAGTCCAGTTTTGTTAGATCCGATCCATTAAGTCGTTGAACTGTCATTGATAACGAATTGCAGGAGGAATACTTCCCGTAAGATGGAATATTGGTGTATCATTCCGAAAGCAGCGGCATCGATGTTTTGGAGTTTCCCTGTGATCATGTTCTGGGTATAACAGAATATATCGGCAGGTTCCCTGCTTTTGTTAATATTGACCAAGATATTTCTGATCGCCATCCATCACGTGTGGCCATATTTGAATCGCCATTTTGAATCGTGGATGGCTTAAAACTGCCACAACGATTGAATGACGGATCTCACTTCGATGGCTTTAGAGTGAGACCCAAGATGTTTATTGTAGAATGAATTTTATTAATTATGCGCTGATAAGTATCACGCCTACTTGTTAAGAATTTTAAGTCGTCACGCAACGGTTCACGAATGCGCGAAGTTGTGATGCTTTGCTTAAATAATAGCCCGTTGTTTCGCTTCCGATTTGATGTAATCGAGGACTGGATTAAAACTCAGCAAAAAATTAACGGCGAAAGTGGGTCTCCCTGAAAGACTCCCCTTTTAAACTTGAACACCTCGTACGACCAGTCCGGTGTACCTACTTACCTTTCAGTGTGCTATACAAGGTTGAATTATTGAGTATTTCGGATGGAAATGATTTTCCTTTGTAATGTAATTTGGATTATTAGAGAATGAGGAATAGAGCCAAGCATCTTTTAAATCAAACCACGTAAGATGGATAGATCTATGATTCAACCTCGCGTGGCGAATGAACTCCAGTTACAACGAAATTATGACTAGGGTACCATTTAAGACCTTCAAGAGGCTTTTGAAGCTCATATCGAACAACCATTTTTTTTGATAAAAACCTCAAACCTTTCGGCCAAAAGCAGAGGGTAAGCTTGGCCGATGAGCTGGTAAGGGATTCATCCTGAAATTACCCGATTCTTCATTAGTAGAATGTGGATCTTTATGAATCAGATTGACCAGACTCATAGTCCACCTGTAACGGTGGACACCCTGACTCAAGGATCTTGTTAAAGAGGGTGGCCATGAACTATGGTTACAGGAGGTTTCTTCAAATGCCATACATAATGCCATCGGGGCCTGGAGCGGAGGTGGAGCTCTTACAATTAAGAATTTTACGATATGTATCGGCTTATGTACTTCACATATCAAAAGATTTAATTTTGAGCATCCGGGTTCGGTACATTTAACCAAGGAAAGTTTGAAATGGCATCGAGATCGATGTCTTTGGCTATGCTGTAGGTCTTAGGATAGTATTATCGCAAACCTTTAGTAAAGGCATGATGACGGAACACTTGCCTATATATTTTTTTAAAACAATTCTCCAGTTAATGATTGCTCATGCTCGCCGACATCGAGTGCGGCGAGTGCTTACGATCAAAGGGCGCTGTTGAATCCTTCCTTTTGTAGGTGAATGGATAAACAGAGTAAAATCGGATGGTGGAATCGATGTTGTTTTCTTCTTATCTCTCACTATAAGGTAAGGTATGCTAACACCAAGGATCGGTTCAGTAGTCTTGGATGGGTATAGGCTAACAGCAGCTGACCATATTGTTTCTGGGTACATCAAATCATACTCAAAAACCAGGTGTGGTAGTTGCTCAATCCACTGGTGAAGGGAAGCTATTGAACTGCGCCATGAGAATGAGATTTTATTAGCTCTAGTGATCTTTTCTCCATGGTCCTGGTGATCAACCCAGTGCGATCAGGTGAAAATACGTTGCTAGTTTAACATCCCCCAGACTACAAAGTGCAGTGGCCAAAACCATTGTCAAAAGCTTGCAATTTCACAAAACATTGAATAATATTTTGAAAATATTTTTTAATATTTCACCAAAACAATGTTCCGTTCGCCACGTGTACCATGGTCTGTACTATGCACCATAATAGATTTTTTCCGCAAAATTCTCCTGAAACCTGTAAGGGTTACAGTGTACACGGTTGAATGGCCTGTTAAAGCAATAAATTAGTATTGGTCTGGCGCTATTTCATATGCTCAAAAATATGAGGGCTGATAGTGGGAAGGCTTATTTCTAGTATTATCCTTCCCGCACTATTTAAAGCTCACCCAAATCGGGTAGACGTTATAGAAGTCTCATTGATGCACATGAGGTATTGCTATTCATGCCGTCAAGCGCTACTTGCACAGCGTCATACAGAGCATGACGACTCAATTGCTACTCATTTGCATTTTAATTAGACTTATATATGAAACGTCTACACGAAAAGGGATTAAGTGTATCCTCGCCCGTGTTCGGTTGGTGCTAGTACCGTAACGTCTTCAGGTGTTGTAATCTTTAGTTCTATAGTTTAATCGCGAGTTAAAGGGATTAGCAGCGATTTGCTCATCGAACATCGAAAAAAAAATCTTATACTTTATCTATTGGGTTACTGCCATGGATTACTGAACATGAACTGCAAGTGGTTGGCTTGAAAATCCGTGTATAAAGACAGGCAGTACTTTGATCGATTCTGTAATTTCTATAGTGCGTATCTAAATTCCGAATTGAGATCAAAAGAGCCCTTTCCCGGTGATATCACGGATTTTCAGCCGGAGATTGGCATAATGATCAATACAGTTTGAACTCAAACACAAAATTATTGATATTTGTTTATTCTGTACTGGTGTCAAACACACAATAGCTGTTTAGGCATATTTTGAGATGCCGTTGCTGTGTTACTACGAGGGGTAGTGATAAGTTATAAGCCTAAGGTAGAAAGAGCTATGCTACAAAGTTCAAAGTTACACAATCTACAGTTTCATTCTTCAAATGAAAATCCAGAAGTCTCATGTGTATATCTGTTCTAATTTTTAACTTGCATGTAATCAAACTTGAGAGTTTGCCGGACTAATTGCAACAATTACGCGAGAAATTAGAAAGTTGAGGAGAGGAAGCGACATGGGGGGTGCTCTTCCATCATATGACATGACAAAGCCGCAGTCCATAAGTCTATGGTAGCAATGCCTGCAATCCATCAGTATGGCTTAAATCTGGTAGAACATCAGCCTATTCACCCGAATTGGCACCGTCTGACTACTTTCTCTTCCCAGAGATGAAATAGGAAAACTCATCAATTTTTAAATTTCGTCGGTAAATTACTTCAATAGGTCCGGCAAATTCTAATATTGATACCTGCAAGGTAAAAAATAGAACAGATATAACCATGAAAACGTCTGAATTTTCATTTGAAGAATGAAACTATAGACGGTTTGTAAATTGAACTTTCTTTGTAGCGTATCCCTTCTACCTTAGGCATAGAACTTATCAATAACCCCTCGTTATGTCTATTTTCATGAGACAGTATGACAAAATTTCCTCAAATGCTCCATTTATTTCACTATTTGGTGGTTTGTTTCTGCATTAAAGCAGTTATATGGGAATTCTACACACATATCCCTGATTAGAAGTTTAAAAATGCATTTCCAATTTTTTCGTTCTCTCGCATTATCAGGTGATAATCACTTATTGTTCTATGTCTTTTGGTGACCCTTCTTGAGGTTAAAATAATGTTTTAAAGAATGCATTCACAGACTGTTCTGTAGAGTTTATTGTCTGCAGCTGGGTACGGTAAGGTTGAGCTCAACATACCATAACAGTATTGAGGAAACAAATTAAATCAATTACGCGGTGTTATAATTTTAATTAACTATTTAAAGACAAACACCTAATAATTATGCATGACACTATAATCAAGCACCTGGATATATTTTATCAATGTGAAATTATGTATCATTAAATGCTTTAATAGGACATATAACATTGCTGCAGCCCTCACAGTTAAGTCAGGAGAAATTATTAAAGGATGCAACAGTTGCAAAATATGAAAATCTTTGAACATGGGATAAATGAATCTTAGAGAGCACGTGTGGTTAGTGGGGGATAGAGCGCAGGAATCATGATCTTTAGTGTGAGTTCGAGCCCCGACGAGGCCAATGTGTGGGGTACCTGGCCAGACACTTTCTCGCTGTCTCACTTCACCCAGGTGTAAATGGGGAGCTGTTAGGGGTTGTCCATAGTAGTGTCATACTGTGCGCCGTTAAATTGGCTGCCGCTTTTTCAATATGTGAAATGTGATATATCCTAGTGAGCGGGAATAAATGTAAAAGCGCTGAGACGTTGTGGTAAAGCGCTATATAATACTTGCATTTAGATTTTATTAAAACGAAAGTTAATGATCTTTTTCATTTCATTAAAATCGTCCTTTGAAAAACGTATTTTATGTATTTTATCGTTTTTCAAAGGGCGATATTTGAAATGAGTACAATTCATTCATTAAAAATTCTGTAACTTCAATGTCCGATTGAAATCAAGAAAAAAGAATTTTACAGCTCACAATGTTGCAAACGTAAATACAAAGAATATTACAAAATGTTTTGATCATTTAATTACCGGAGTAGTAACTTAATTAAAGTTGTTGTCGGCTGTCGTCTTTGAAGCCTAAAAAGCTTCAGCTCTGGGAATCAAAATTATGGCTGGTATTCTGAAAGGGAACTAACTTAGGACTGGGTTGAAACACAAAAACCGGGGTTAGTCCTACAAGAGTGGACCTTTTTCCTTCCAACATGCTATAAAATGTGCTGTAATGGGTGAGAAAATTCCTCATGGCTGGGCCGTTCTGGCCCATCCATGAGGAATTTTCTCACCCATTACATTTAACTTTCACAGTATTTTGAAGAAAAAAGGTCCATTTATGTAGGACTAACCCTATTCTAAGCCCAGGTCTATTGTTAATCTCCCTTTCAGAATACCAGCCAATGCTAAAAATTTTGTGTCGTCGAGCACGAACAGTCTTCTTCGTATACAATTACAAACGAAGAGCGCCGCTCATTACTCTCATTACTGAATGGTGACGTCATATTTGTGATACAGCTTCGGGAGATTTCTGAAATTCTGAAATGTGTGTTCATGATGTGCGACAGCCCTCAGGTGGTCAAAATTATATGCGCAATGATAATGGGAAAATCCGGTATGGTCTCGGCTATCGGAAGCTGAAAACAGAATTTAAATAAGACTTTCTGTTTGTGAGTGTTGGTGTTGTGTTTGTCTTAGTAAAGTTGCGCCATGAGTCAATCCCGGAAATTGAGGGTTGAAAAAGTACTCCTAAATAATCGTAGATTATGCGCGATATAATGTGACTAGTGAGATGTACTATCTGTGTCGGTATTACTTAGATCATTCTTGAACCCACAGTGTCATCATTGCAAGGTGACATTTAATTTTAATAAGGTGACAATGCAAATATGTATGGCTATTTTCCGGCAGTGGAACCAAGTTTGAATTGGGAAATGCAATAGGACGCCGTATGATTGCTGTCATTATATATTGCGGCGGAACGTGTTAGTGGCGCGGTCAAGCATGGTTTGCATGACACGTACAATGTACACACAGATTCGGTTGTGTGTATATTGCAACGCGGTGAATTTGAACTTAGGCCAGTCAGGAATGTACTACACATGCGCGAATTGCCGTGGGTGACTTGCGTTGGTGACTTGTCACTAAAAACTTCTATTACAGGCTTCAATAGAGAGGTTTGCTTGTGTCGAGGGACCTATAGAATCTCATTTTATTGTGTAACTTTGACACTGTATGATGTTATTTTGGAGTCTTCGCTGTGAGGACATCATCGTTGAACTGCAATGCTACTTCAATTGTGAACTTTAATCACCCAGATTTCATACCAGCCTTTAAGTAAAGATTCTCTAGATCATGCTATGTATTGATTGTGATCTACCATTTGGAATTGTTTTGGACACCAAGCCTTAACCCATCGTTTTATTCATCAAAAATAAAAAAATCATATCATTTGTGCACTAGGGTCGTTTGTTTGTGTTTCAAGGGTATATCTGACCTTGGTATCCACGTGATGTTTTAATAAACCCAATGCCACCAATGAAGCTATCCAAGACATTTTCTACGCACTCCTTATTAAAAAGGGGTCAATTCATTGGGGTGTCACGGCACAGGGCTATGCCCCACTGGTCTCACTGAATACGCCTTAAATGTCCCTCCCCACCTCCTTAGAATACACCAATGATAGCTTGAATGATTAACGGAGAGAAAAAACTCGACAAATTCCCGACAACAGTGAAAATGGTCAATTGAAACTGAAAACAGTAAAAGGAATAATATATATTTTCAATAAAATTAGGTAATGAGATTATACATGTTTTCTGCATGTTCCACTAGGTTGATTTTGGTAAACTTTTAATATATTATTTTTGGACATTTTCACAGTACACTAACACCAAAACTGTTTCTTTTGTAATTTGTTTTGGTTCTAATCATAAAATTATTGGACTAATTATTATTCCGCTGCCATCGGGAAAGTATCACAATCATTCAGGTTCAACCGTTCAGGTGGCAGCTGGCTAGGCGCTCAACCCTATATCAGCTACCCAATTAGCTCCAATTATCGCTTGCATCAACATGATCAACGAGACAACCAAGGACACAAACAGATTGGTCACGGCGGAACTCGAACCCAAGAGCAAGACGTTTTAAGATATTCCTCCATTAAAACATACATAACAAGATCTCTGTGATAAGGCCAAACACATTGAAATGCATAACGCCGCGAACACAAAATGGTTATTTTACTTTCTATAACTGGAACTGGAAATATAGTTTCCAGAGTTGTTAGGCAAGATAACATCACTAGCGCCTTATTCCGCGCCCCATGTTAAGATATGCAAGAGAAAGACTAACCCATAAAAAAGGGCATAAATTGATTCATTTAATCATTCATTTTGCTTCAAGGCCGGATTAACCATTTTCACATGACGGCTGAAATATTCAAATTGTTCTCAATAGTGGGAAATAATTGGAGAGTGTCAGTGTGCTTGAATTGTTGAACGAATACACTGTCATAGTTATTAATAATCCATTAATTGACTTACTTGGAAACGGTGACATACAAGTGTATGAAATATTCAGGTATTTGAACGTTCCTCCACACGAATCCTGAAATTGGTTATTATTTGCAGATACCATACACTTCTTTATGCCATTACACGTTTCTTGTACGTTGAGTGTATCGTTTTCTTTAGTGTTTACACAGTTAACTTTGTCAGTTGTGCCTTCTCGATTATCTGGATCCGGGCACTTTGTCGATGATGTCCGTCCATAAAGAGCAAAGTAGACGTGTATAGTTTCATTTTGTTGTGTCCATAACCCTCTAATTGTACCTTCTTTTGGTCTTCACACACTGTATAGTAACATGTGCATAGGCTCATGTAATAAATGCATTACAAACGGTGCAAATCAATCACTATTTAATAATCTATAAATCCTGCTTATGCAGGGTCAATCAATCTAGCAATAGCAATAAGCAAATTAAAACATACACTAAAGTTACTCGATTTGCCTAAAAGTTATCGATATTAGTATTTAAAGGTACATGGCCCAATTGCTAATAGCCTCGTCCCCAGAAGCCCCAGATTTTACCGGAAGTGGTCAACATTTTGGTATCAGAAGAAAGCTACTATTTTTCTCATTTACCCTGTGAAATCTTAGAGCCAAAGGATGTTTGGTTCGGAAGTTATGAGCAAAAAATGTGTCCCATTTTGGTCGACCAATACCCCGGGGACCAATATTATTTTACACAATACTCTATGGGGCTTACAAAATCACGCTTGTAGCTCTCGCATCAAAACGGATTGAAATATCGGCGTGAAACTTTACAGATGGGGTTTTGGAGTGAAGGCCAATCTATCAAGATGAAAACTTCTTATCCTTAAATTGGGCCATCTCCCTTTAAGATATAATGTAAACTTATAACAGCCGAACATAGAATTCACTGAATAAATTGTAGCTATTTCTTAGCACCAATACATGTAGGTGTCAATACAGTACGCTGGGGTTCACTATCATTAAGATTTTTGCAGTATGACTGACACAATAGGTGAGCGCTGCACGAGTTGGTTAAACACTCCAATAACACCTACACCAATATTTATTGGTACCATCAAAATAGCCACAGTGTTTCAGCGAATTACGTGTCGCAGTGGGCTTCTACTTAATTAATTCCTGCGCATCTGGTGATACTCCGGCCGGTAACATGCATAATTGTAACACGCTGACGGTTTTACATCAACTAAGTTAAGGGTTAAATAGACATTCTTTAAAGGGATTAGCAGCGATTTGCTAATCCGAAACAACGAAAAAATAATCAAAATTCATATTTTTATACATACATACATACATACATACAGAATTTATAACGCGCCTTTACATCTAGATCAAGGCGCAGGAAATAACAAGAACAGCAGAATATAATGCAAAGCAAAACATGATATTACATTAAACATAGTAATGAGACTTCAGACATTTTTTGAAAGTTGCAACTGAGCCTGCCTTATTTTTGTTACTGGCATGGATATGCAACATAACCTGCAAGTGGTTGGCTTGAAATCCGTGTATTAAAGACAAGGCAGTAGTTTTTATCTGATTCTGTAATTTCTATACGTGCGTATCAAAATTCCGACTTGAGATCAAAAAAGCCTTTCCCGCTGTACATCACAGATTTTCAGCGTGATATTGTGCACCATGATCAATACAGTTTGACCTCAAAGACAAACATTATTGATCTTTGCTTATTTTGTACTGGTGTAAACCGTAATCAGCTGTTTAGTGCAGATTTTGAGATGCCGTCGCTGTATGTCTATTTGCGGGAGACGGTATATGACAAATATCCTCAAATACTTCATTTTTTTTCACTATTTTGTGGTTTGTTTCAACATTAAAGCAGTTATATGGAATTGTACACACTTATCCCTGATTTATAAGTTAAAAAAATGCATTTCCACATTTTTTCGATTCTCTCGCATTATCGCTGCTAATCCCTTTAAGTAATGTGTGTTTTAAGTGTCACAGTCCCAGAACGACATGTTATAAAATTTAGAGTCCTATAAACCCTCACAGTTTATTTCTCAGTGTCCTAGTAGGCCATGGGATCAAAGAGCGAAAGATGTGTCCCATTTTGGTCGACCAATACCCCGGGGACCAATATTATTTTACACAATACTCTATGGGGCTTACAAAATCACGCTTGTAGCTCTCGCATCAAAACGGATTGAAATATCGGCGTGAAACTTTACAGATGGGGTTTTGGAGTGAAGGCCAATCTATCAAGATGAAAACTTCTTATCCTTAAATTGGGCCATCTCCCTTTAAGATATAATGTAAACTTATAACAGCCGAACATAGAATTCACTGAATAAATTGTAGCTATTTCTTAGCACCAATACATGTAGGTGTCAATACAGTACGCTGGGGTTCACTATCATTAAGATTTTTGCAGTATGACTGACACAATAGGTGAGCGCTGCACGAGTTGGTTAAACACTCCAATAACACCTACACCAATATTTATTGGTACCATCAAAATAGCCACAGTGTTTCAGCGAATTACGTGTCGCAGTGGGCTTCTACTTAATTAATTCCTGCGCATCTGGTGATACTCCGGCCGGTAACATGCATAATTGTAACACGCTGACGGTTTTACATCAACTAAGTTAAGGGTTAAATAGACATTCTTTAAAGGGATTAGCAGCGATTTGCTAATCCGAAACAACGAAAAAATAATCAAAATTCATATTTTTATACATACATACATACATACATACAGAATTTATAACGCGCCTTTACATCTAGATCAAGGCGCAGGAAATAACAAGAACAGCAGAATATAATGCAAAGCAAAACATGATATTACATTAAACATAGTAATGAGACTTCAGACATTTTTTGAAAGTTGCAACTGAGCCTGCCTTATTTTTGTTACTGGCATGGATATGCAACATAACCTGCAAGTGGTTGGCTTGAAATCCGTGTATTAAAGACAAGGCAGTAGTTTTTATCTGATTCTGTAATTTCTATACGTGCGTATCAAAATTCCGACTTGAGATCAAAAAAGCCTTTCCCGCTGTACATCACAGATTTTCAGCGTGATATTGTGCACCATGATCAATACAGTTTGACCTCAAAGACAAACATTATTGATCTTTGCTTATTTTGTACTGGTGTAAACCGTAATCAGCTGTTTAGTGCAGATTTTGAGATGCCGTCGCTGTATGTCTATTTGCGGGAGACGGTATATGACAAATATCCTCAAATACTTCATTTTTTTTCACTATTTTGTGGTTTGTTTCAACATTAAAGCAGTTATATGGAATTGTACACACTTATCCCTGATTTATAAGTTAAAAAAATGCATTTCCACATTTTTTCGATTCTCTCGCATTATCGCTGCTAATCCCTTTAAGTAATGTGTGTTTTAAGTGTCACAGTCCCAGAACGACATGTTATAAAATTTAGAGTCCTATAAACCCTCACAGTTTATTTCTCAGTGTCCTAGTAGGCCATGGGATCAAAGAGCGAAAGATGCTTGGATAAGGACTCTGATTAAGCCAGGGAGGTGGGAACACCTCCCTGGATTAAGCATATCGGCGAATGAACTGATTTCTGCACAGAGTTTTATTAAATACTATACCTTTCAATAATATGGGGTATGTCAAGTCCAAAAGTTGCATATTTGTTTGAAAATGAGTTAAAATGTCATCACAATTTCTTTCCCAAAATATTAGTGACCAGTAGATGTACATCATGTTGTATTGACTCGAGCAAATGATAGCATAGTACTGTTGATATCCAGTAAATCCACTCGGTATGCAGAGCACAAAGCACTTCAGATTCCCTTTTTATCTGGAAGTACAGAGTCATTGTTATTACCCATAAAGTTGAAAAAAGTTCAGGTGCTATCAACACCCCGATTAAGATGGAGCTATTTTTTCATGACGCAAAGCACAAGATACCTCTCCTCTAGGCTTGCACGAATAAATAAACCTTGGGCTTCTACTGTGCGTTCAATTAACCTTGACCATATATTTATGAGGGCGGACGCTCTCATATTGGTTTTGTCGTCGTGTCGAGTTGTCTTATATATAGTGTAGCATTTTGTTTACTTTACTTATTTGTTTAGGCTAGACCACGTAAATTGTCAGGACTTTTTAGGGGTGATAGAAACGAGATGTAGAAGGGGAAGGTATTATGATTTGAATCAATATGCAATATATCGGAAATCTGAAAAAAAATGTTTAAACATCGGAATTCTTAAGTGATTTGCGAGAGATCTTTTAGCAGAGAAAGTGTTTTTGAAGAAGGAATACAATCTGCGTAAGTTGTTTGAGCTCCGAGTATTACCTATTTCGCGAGATGGTTTCAACCACTTCAAGTGGCCAGATGTTCCTGTTCTCGGCTTCGTTACTTGGTGCAGGGGTGTAATTTTTAATTAGTTTTAATTAGTGAAATGGCTGAGGCAATCTAGGCATACTTTTTAGGTTTTGACTTCTTCTACTGTTGTAAATATATTATATAATAAACCTGTAAATAATATAAGGGAATATAGGGATATTTGCAATGGAGAATACGTATGATGTATTTTGAAGAAGACATCTTTGCTTGGGTTGTCGCCGTCGCCGAAAATTCGCACATCTTACGTCATAGCTCGTTTGCGAGATGTCCACGTTTGAAGAATTGAGAAATCAAATCCAATATCCCATAATACATTATGTCAAATTGTCCAAATAACGCTGGTATAGTTTTAAAGCTTCTGTACATGATGCAGTCTTAAAATACCTCATCTACTGAGTTATGGGATATGGTGAAATCGATCGCATGATCCAATCTCCAAAATTATCGCCTAATTTGGCCACGTGTGAAAGAATCGAGTAATCACTAATATCCCATAACACATTGTGTCAAGTTATCCCAATAACATTGGTAACAGTGGGTGACATAACGATGTGTACACGCAATCTGATACCTTATCTACTGTGTTGTGGTATTATGGTGAAATGCATTTAAATCCTTTTTATCTCCATGTGTGGGCACTTAAAACACTCAATAGGGCTTCCGTGCAATGTTGTTTATTGCATGCCTGATCTAATTGACAATGTTTAGGTCTACGTGCTAACAAATAGAAAAAAATAAATATTTGCTTTTGCTGTGGACAAAGTTAGTTTCAACCAAGAAAATGTTGTAAATGAGAACAAAAAATCACAATTTGATATCTTAAACATGACATTAGCTTATTTGTTAGGTATTTGGATGACCATGTACGTGAAGATTGAAAATTGTGAGCTGAGAACTGACATTTTGGTCATTTTGAGATATGGGCCTTTTAAATTCACAAAACATTTTGTTTTGAGTCAGTAAAATTGCGAAATATCAATTTCCCACCCTATTTTCATACTTCCTTCAACTTATGATGTCATAGTGACTTCATATTGCGAATGTTGGTACTCAATTTGATACCAATAGAAATGAGTAACTCTTATATAAGCTATTGCGTGGTACCGAATTAGATGCCCACTAAGGAAAATCGGGGGGGGGGGACCTTTTGGGACTTCGCGAGAGTGGGCGCGCGTGTGTGTATACGTGTGTTGCGACTTTGGGTTGTATGTGTCTGTTTGTGTGTAAATTAATGCGAGATTTGAATACTTTACGTGTGTATATTTTGGTTTTAATAATAGTCATTCTATTGTCTTTAATAATAGTTAATTTTACGTATTTTAAAAAGAAATTTATGTACTTTTTAATGTTTAAAGCCACTCACATTTCAACGATTTCCTGTTTTTTTTTAACCTGAAATAATAATAATGATAATAAAATTATGTAATTTGATCCAGGTTGATTCATAATGTATTATAATCATCTTTACTTGTATGCAAAATATTTTTGCTTAATATTGTAACGATTAAGTTTTTACTGTACTGCATTATTTACATAATTATTTATCATATTGTTTTTGCTGTATTCTATGATGAACAAATAAAGATTGATTGATAATTCATTTCCATGTACAAACGAATGGGGAAATACATGGTCCAGAAAAGGGCACCACAAAAATTCTAAAAAGTATCCAGCACCCAATTTATTGTTATATATAATTTAATTTGGTCTATTCTTAAAGGGACTATCAGTGATTTGCTAAATCAGAAAATCGAAAAAAATCATCAACAATCTGGTATTTCCATGTCTGTGACAAGTTCAGATGTCCTAACACACCCTGCAAGTGATAAGACCGAAAGCAACGTAATAAGGCCAAAGTTTGATATTTTAGTTATTACTGTCCGCACGCGCACGGACACTTACTACAACACGAGATTCGTATCTTTGAACCCGCTTTTTCTTCATTTTCTCTCAATTTTTCAGTTGGAAAAGATAATTTATGAGAATTGTACAGACTTAATCTTTCACTTTTAAGCTATTCCTGCGAATTTCAAATATTTTGACTCTTTCGGGTAGTTCACTGATAGTGCCTTTAACGCATATAAGCCATTGTTTAAACTGTATAGTGCATCATTGTGGAGAAAGCGGCAAAATGGCTACTTTTCAGTCAAAATTGGCACTCGCAAAATCATTGTTTTGCCCCTAATTTCTAGACCGATCAATATTTTTATTGTTTTCTTTCTCTAATAGTAATGTCTTAGAGCAATATATATTGCCTGTTCTGAGTTTTGCCGAATTATTCCAATGGGAAATGTATTGTCTGGATGTAGGGCTCCAGGAGCCCCCACCCACCCATCCACTAATGTGTGTAAAAATACCTTATCCATTTGAGTGGTTAAGAATATAAACTATAGAAGTACAGTAAAATGTACTTTGCTTTGTCGTCATTTATCTTGTACTTGTGTAAATTTTACAGTATTATACGCATCATTCATTCAACCAACTAAATAGGCCTACCGTAAAAAGTATACTTTATATATATTTAAAAGATGGTCTAAATTATAGGCAG